>JANDKE010000523.1:0-18809 GCA_027627275.1 Coprinellus aureogranulatus | reverse complement strand
TGNNCNCNNTCGANCANNNNTTACTGCCAGTGGGCCAACCCACCCCATCGTGCACACCGGCGGACTTTGCGCGTGAAGCCCCCCGTGTGACGGCCCCCGATGCTCCTAAAATGGGGAACGTGCACCTTATCCTCTTCTTTTCATTGGTTCCTCTATTCCATAATTCAATCAGTTATCTGACAGCCTGTCATTCATATAGGACAAAGGAGGGTAAGGTGGGAGTTCTAGGTTCATCGCGACATACAATGTGGGTCAAGCAAAGGCAAGACCATTTTGCCCTATAGGAGCCGCTGGCAGCGCCCTGCCACTGGGGTTTCGCCGCAACGCCGCCAAGATTTGAGTACCACGGAGCTTTCCTCTCACCCTCCACCCTAGCGGGTTGCCAGCAGCCACATCGATGAGCGCTCTCGCTGTCGTGGAGGCTGGGGACGAGCTTCACTGGCGATGGATACGAGCGACGCCTTGGGAGCCTCAAGCGCTCTCTCAACGGAACTTTCCTCCGATAATTGCTGCTGCCTTGGTGCGTTTGGCGTTCATATCTCGGAGCGCTGATAACTACCTGCTAATGCCACTGCTCGCTTCACCCAGGTTGAGGCCCTCTTATATGGTCAGCGGACTCATACGACCTCCACAGTCAGCA
Source organism: Coprinellus aureogranulatus (assembly GCA_027627275.1). Taxonomy (NCBI): domain Eukaryota; kingdom Fungi; phylum Basidiomycota; class Agaricomycetes; order Agaricales; family Psathyrellaceae; genus Coprinellus; species Coprinellus aureogranulatus. The sequence goes on along the minus strand of JANDKE010000523.1, from coordinate 18,169 downwards.
GCAATCTAATCTCGTCCTTCGTTCGTGCAGGCGTCCATGTCCTACTATTCGCGCTCACGGTGCTCCTCCTTCTCTCGAACCGCATGCGACTCAATACGCTCATGCTTGGGGGTCTGGTAGTCATGCTTGGCTTGTCCACAGCGGATATCGCTCTCACCTGGAGTTTCCTTCTGCGAGAGCCCCAGAGTATAGTGAGAGGAACAACGCTAACGTTTCTGAGGAGGGTGTTTCCGAAGTTCCAGATATTCGTCTCGAGTAACTTGGTAGCAGTGTGTTTATTGGTGAGAGGCGATCGGCCATTCTTCCACAAAATCCAATACCCTTATGATTGTCTTTCTAGATCGCGAGGTGCTACGTCGTCTGGAACCAGCGATGGTACATCCTACCGGCTTTCGGAATTCCTCTTCTAGCTGCTACAGGTCAAAATATCATGTGCATTGACCCGCCGACATCGTTACTTACGTCCAATTGCAGGGTTTGGATACGCCTCCCAAATCAGCCGCCCGCTGCAGATGCGACGCTTCGTTCCGATATACATTGTGATAACACTCATCCTGAATAATGTGTTGACGATCCTCACGGGTGAGGAACCTTCTTGTTCTCCTGTTGCTCAGTCAGGTTCGGCGTTGCTCAATGAGTATGTGCACCTTTAGCCGCACGGATATGGTGGCTCTCTCGCAGAGTCAACGACGCGTATGGAAGGAGAAAGGGGAGTCAATACCGTACGACAAGCGCTATAATGTGAGTGACACCCTTCCAACACAATCAATTTGTTCACTGCTGAACGCGAACAGAGTGGAATCAGGCCTTCTTTATAGCCTTTCACTTCTCCTGCTCATCGGTCTCTCGCGGACGATATGGGTGGTATGTCGCTTGCTCATCCACATGGCCCTGGATATTGAAAGCTTCGCTAGGCAGTGGCGGGCGCTATAACGCTGAGGATAGTGGTGCGTCTGCCTGAAGGTTCCGTGGAAGGTTGTTGACCCTCGCAAAGTGCATTGCTCCTGTCATGATCATAGTCCAGATAGCGCTCGGACACGGGTCGTTTACCTCTCGAAGCCCTGAAAGATCCCCACAAGGAAGGACACGAACGGTTGTGCTGGACACGATCGTGCAGCAGGGTTCAGGACCTGATGAGAACTCATCATCGATGCAATTGACGACGCATGCTTCTAGTATTGGAGAGCGTGACCGATAGTTTCAAGTGTAGGCAGAAAATAGGTTCCATCGAGGGGCCAGCGTTGTATTCATTCCGGGTTTTATGTCACTGTGATTGGGCTTTCTATAATGTCGGTAAACCATGGCCAGTGCAGGGCCATAGGGTCCAAGGAGGAGTCATATGCAGGCTTGAATCCGTTGGCGTGAATGAGAATGCTTCTCGAGCCGCAGCCTGCCATGTGCCGGCGCGTGTGTGGAAGTTGAAACATGAATGGGGTCTATTCGTGGTCGATCGTCTATTGTTTCAATCCGAGCAGCTGTGCTACCTTCGACTCGACCTCTGTTGTTGAGAGGTTGTCGAGCTCGACATGCTTTTCTACGCCCTTCTCTGCGTNCCGGAGAACATCAGNTCTGGCATTCNACCACTACAGCNGTAATGACGCACCAAAACGCGCAAATGCCCTTGCNGGNGTTCCCTCAGCCTCCCGAATGAGTACAGGCAANTCCTGGTTGTGCTTCTTGATAACTGGGTAGTTTGCAAGAACGAATTGGCTGAGGTATGGCCGAATGAGGTCCTTTCCNTTNNTCCNGAGCNGAANTGCCAGCTCACCGTGCTCCAGAAGATGACTGCCCGCTCTGNGACANCAGGAANCGAATCTCCCTNACTGCNGGGTAGAGCGCCTTGCCAAANATNTTGCTCATCGTCGNAGGAGTGNGTGTAGCGGAACGNNCNTGGGTCGGCCTCGCTGCGAACAGGAATGGGGGTTACATAAGCCACGGTTTCACCGTGCCATCACCCTGCAGAACGACGTCCCACGCCTTGTTTTCGTTGACAGCGACGTCGACGGCGCACCGTCGTCTTCCCCTTCTCGACACCGGCCCCGACGACGAAGACCCACCCCCTACGATGGACGAGGAGAAGAGGCAGCAAGATGATTGGGCCAGTAGCCGCAAGAACAGGCTCCCCACATTCACGGAGGTGTTATCCAGGAGGACTCGACCCCCGGTCGACCTATTCATGTTCTAGTGCGTAGTTGAATTCTTTGAATGCATACTGAGTATCAATACGGTTTATAGCCTCTTTCTTCAGAGAGAAGGAGCCGAGGACATCCTAGACTTTTGGCTGGACGTTCAACAGCACGAGAACCTATGCCGTGCCTACTTCAAGGACGTGCGCAAGTCGGGGCGAGCTATCAAGGACGACTGGCCACAATACTGGGACTATGCTCGTCGTAGAGGCTCGATATACGGCACCGTCGTTGGCCTGAACCCCGATGCTGCGACCGCCAAACGCAGCACGCAAAGTACAGGAGAACTGATCTCAGACTACGACAAGCGAAACCTCGCGGCAGCGGGCAGTGACTCGCATGGTCGAAAGTCAACAAGTCCGCTTCCCCCGCAGAACACAGGTGGCTCCGAGTATAATCGCGTTGCAACCGCGTCCCCCGAACCACGCTCTGGCACACCCTTCTCCCTGTCTCGACGCACGCCCACGCTCTTTAACATCAAACGCGCCTCCCGAGCACCCACTATTATACCCCGCTCGTCTGCTATCTCCCGCCAAGACCTTATCGCATCCGCCGAACGTATTTTCTACCGATATCTCTCCCCAGCAGGAAATACGGTCAACTCGGAAGAAAACCACGAGATATACCTCCCACCAGCTCTCCGCATTCATAGTTTCCCCCTGAGCAGTGCCCAGGAACCACGGTCACCAACAGAGATGTCGTTAATGGCACAGATTCCCGACATGTTCCACGCACAGAAGGAGTACTGTTTCCGTGCGATGGAGCAGGACGCCTTCCCTCGATTCCTCCGCTCAAAAGCCTTTGGAAACCTCACGCCAATATCAGCTTTGGTTCGTTTAATTGCTGGCCTGATTATTCTCTGGGTTGGTCTTGCAGTGGCGTTCTCACTTGTCTTCCTCGATGTGGAGCCGAAGTCCAAGCGGTTCTTCGTACGTGACTTCCCTGGTTTTCTGTTCCAGGTTACTGATGCACTTCTTCCGAACAGCTCTTCCTGCCATTCACCTTCGCCATCCTCTTCCTGATATCGCATCAATACGAACTCGACCCCATCCTCGTCTTCCTAAACCAGTCCGAAACCACGCCCTTCCGCACTCTCACCATGCGTGAGCCGTATGTGAAGAAGCTCCTCCTCGGCCGTGCAATCTGGGTGACAGTCCTCGTCGCAATCTTCACTACAGCGTTGACGCTACTGTTCTGGGCTGTGCCTGGGTACCGATTGTGATTCCTTCTGTGGAATCTGTTCCGCACTCTTTCATCAGATATCTTATTGATTTTACTTCTTTTGCATCCTACTTATCATTAAGTTTCACTTGATTTACGAACCCTCCTACCGATAGACTTCGTTGTAATTATCCAATTCCCTGGCCTTCTGCCTTACTACCCGTTCGCGTTCTCGTCCTCCGAACCCGTTAACGATGTTGTGGTTATCGCTCACGTTACAGCCATCCTCTTTATTGGTCTTTTTATTTCATTTTGCTATTGCCATACTGTATCCATTCATCCGAATCATTCTTCGTCTCCTCGTCAGCGTATACCCTTTTACCCTCCGTCTTCCCTCGTATGTAGTTGGTCTGTCGCCTTTCCTCCTCCCTGCCCTCTTTTCCTCCCTGCCCTCTCCCAAGCCAGGTCAACTTCGGTTCAAGCCCATTTCTCCCTCTCCCTCTCTCTCGCTTGCACTCCTGGAGAAGCTAGAGACGGCAGATGTGTGCTCCCGCCGGTCACTCGATACACCACCCGCCAGTTAGCTGTCCTACCCTACCCCTATCTATCCGCCCGAGTCGCGCGTTAGGCGCTCTTCCGCTCCTTTTTGTGTCTTTTTTATATCATCTCNACCCGTATGCTGTAGGCACTCCCTTTTCTGTCTTATGTGAGGCTTGTAAAACAAAAATTGGAAAACNCNTTTTTGCTTACGACTCGGCCTTCAAGAGGTCGGTGGTCTTAATGAAGTCGTTGAGGTGCGTGTTGCGTGTTTTGGCTAGGGTTCGNGGTGGCTGATGCTTGAGGGTTGGATGTTTGGGACTCACGTTCGGAGGGAAGGTGGGGTNGGNGGCAGCACGAGTCGAGCNAACCGAACGTGCGCGTCGTTTTTTGAACCTTTGGAGAACGCGCATATTGCCTCGTCCCACAATGGACAGCCGNCCTCGGGCTCCGATGCTTTTCCTGGCTCATTCTATGCGAACGACCACAACCGCCCACCGCCAGCACCTTTATGATTAAGCCCGCGGAGCGAACCCTTGTAATAGGTTCCCTGGCACTGTACGNACCTCGCTGACGCACAGGGGGCCGAGTGGCAGTTCAGCGCTTCAGCTCTTAGCCTTTCCTGAATTCCCTTTTCCTCTCCAGTTGNGATTATGGGCAGTATGTAGGATCNTTCTGTGAGAGGCATGTAATCTTTCGATGCCANCATCCTNCGTANCNNGGTTAGAGGCATACNCGTCGTTCGATGGTCCTTTTTGNGCGCGCTTCAATTAGCGCCTGCANCCGTGAGAAAAGCTGTGCTGCAAAGCTGTCATGGGTTCGCGGTTTCTGAGNTGACTCTTCAATCCGCTGGTCACCATGTCACCTTCTCTGCACAGCCCAGCGCTCGACTCACAGCACCTTCCCGGAACCGGTTGACAGCAATCTCAAGCGATATAAGACACAGATAGTGGATTTAGTCGCAGCCCACACCCGTCCAATACAACAACATGGTCACCTTCCCCAGTCCCTGACGTCCCTACCACTGAACCTGGCGTCCAACCTGGCCCTCCCGAGAACAAGAAAGAGGAGAGCAAGGTCAATAAACCCCTGTGAGTCTAGACTATTCTGTATGCGAAGCCATACTGATTGTCTATCGCAGGGATATCCTCTTCTTGCAAGATGCAACTGGAAGTCAGGGCCCCTATATCACTTCTGCCCGCACCGCGATTCAAGACATCTGTACCAAAATATCGTCGTCAGCATCGCTGTCGAAGGGCGCTCTGCGGTTTGGGCTCATCGCCTTCCGCGACCACCCCCCTCAGGACAACACCTTCGTGACCAAGAACTTCGGGTTCACCGATAACGTAGATGTCATGAAGAAGAACCTGGCAGGTCTGACGGCCACTGGGGGTGGAGACGGGCCTGAAGCCAGCACTGCCGCTCTGGCTGAAGCGCTCAANACTGAGTGGAANGAAGACGCAGTCAAGATCGTGGTCCTCATCACCGATGCGCCTCCCCATGGGATTGGAGAGCCCGGNGATGGNTTCANNGATGGGTCCCCTGANCGTANGTTNCNCTTCNTTCTNTCCTTNTTCNNNATGCTAATNGGNGCTGTATNNAGANAACGACCCACTTGAGATTGNNCGNCAGATGGCCGAACGAGGGATAACTCTCTACGTTATCGCNTGCGAGCCTGCNCTNAGCCGCTACATGGTTCGTTNGCNTNATNNCCCCGCAGTACTTGCGNACTNAANATCATTCTACAGCATGCAGTCGACTTTTACCGTGCCCTTTGCCAGATNACATCTGGCAGGATGGTGCCGCTNCTCAATGCCTCNCAGCTTGGAGATTACATAGTTGGATCTGCTGTNGAGACGATGGANACTGAAGCGCTCATCGGAGAGTTCCAGAACGTGATNCTCGAGGATGTGTANGGACAGGGTAAACCCATCGAAGAAGTCATGCAGAATGTCCAGCAGCAAATGCAGCAGAGGAATGTTCAGATNAATACGNTGAGTGTGGAGGACATCTACGTCCCGAGNGCTGAGGCCCANTTCAACACGAATCTNTGGGCTTCCGCNGGGAATTTGAAGGGTGCCAGGGGAAAGACACAGGCGGTGAGTGGTGGNNCAAGCGAGATGACTGATTNGAAGTTNGATTTGCGTGCTAATATANATNTTTGTTTTCATAGCAACAACAACCTAGGCTGAAGTCCAGTTTCGCTCCTCCATCTCCTACAGGTGGAATGTTCTCTGCCTTTTCGACAGGCTCGTTGGGTTCGTTCAACCCNATGAGCAGAGCTCGCAAAGCGGCAGCNCCTGCNGGTGCGACACCNTTTGCTCCTCCGCCTCCTATGGCTGCTGCGTCCGCAGCTCCCTTATTATCTGCTCATGCCGTACTGGGTGGGCTGCCTGCCCCAGCATTCTCCCCAACCGGTAGGTACCCCAGTGACTCTTCTTCTCGGAATCTTTCTGACATATGTTCTCCCCCATCTCCAGTCATGGCCTATGGTGCCCCAGCGCCGCAGGCTCAGCAACAGCAGCAGCAATCGGTTCAGATGATGCAGCAACAAGTCGACCACAGTCAGACGAAGAGGGTTGTCATGCAGAGCTTGATGAGGAATGCGAAGGTTGGCGCAGGCGGTGTGCTGACACCGAAAGGAGAGTATGCTGGAAAGAGCTCGGTGCAGGTGCCTCAGACCTCGACCGGCCTTGACTCCGACTCTCCCATGCATGATGCGACATAGGGTTTTCTAGTTGNNAGAAGACGTTTTCTTTTCTCAAANTTGAACCATCANNNCTCCACATTATGTCGTTCATGTGTACAATTCGGAAAGATCCTATCTCAAGTTGGTCTAAGTGAGCTCGANATTCGATGCCCTGTTGAGTGTGGAAGTCAAGCTTTCTCCAGAGTGCAGACCGCCATTNACAATCGTATGATNCGTATCGAGTCTTATTTACGCGCCTCCAAACAGCAGGAACACCGGCTCATTAGATTTGGCACGAGGTTTCAAACACTGACGTTGACGCTGGAAAGCAGAACTTANACCGGGACGTACTANCGTATCCATTGAACGTAAGGTATTTGCAAGGCACTGGGAAGTTCANCTTCANGAAGTTGCTCTTGCCAGGAGCCCCTGTCACAAGCGCTNGGTCGGCAGTTGCCGAGAACGCGTTCACGCGTCGTTCCGCCATTGCTTGACTTGTTCTGAACCCCCATTATACTCTGGTCGCATACCTATGGGTCACACAGCCTCTATTGCATCGCTCCTTTCTCGATGATACGCTCAAGGATCGTCCGCAGGTACCTCACAAACCTTGGAGGAGGACCGCAAGGGTGCCGTACTCGTGCTTGGTTGCCACCCGATTTCACGCTATCTGAGAGCCCCGATGGACGAAATCATCCTGGTGAGCCACGGCTGGTACGATGTCTGAACACATTAGCCACCCAAGATCTCGTGGACCGCCCACAGAACAATGACACGGTATGACTTCAACTGTTGAGGCACGANGTTCGCTGTGGTACTCATGCTCTGCAGGGATCCCTCTACCCTACAATCCGACTTTCTACTCTTAACCCACTGAAGTTGACACAAAGCGACGTGGTAGATCTCAGCGGGGCGAATGCGTGTGGATGTGCCGCTCCTGATGCCAGTGGGAGGCGAAAGTTCACCCGCATACACTACAAAGCTCAAGGAAGCGCACCTCGAAAAGCGATGGTTTACGTGCCCTTCCCTCCCATGACAAAAGGCGTGTTCTACTTCCACGATCGAAGCAACGTTCATCCTGTCGCGGGCGACATACGATTTCNTGTTCTTCCGGTAGACTCAACCCAAATCACAGACAGCATGATCGATCTCTTTACAAAAGGTCATGACTTATTGGACTACGGCGGACTCGCTCCTTGGCATATCTCATTGCTATCTATCATACGCACCAGAAGGCATGTCATTTACAGCCTCATGAAAAACGATGGATATGTCACGGCGGAGGCCGAGGAAGAAGTCGACCGCATCCAACCTTTTTTCTCCTCCAAAGGACTCCGCATTTTCGGGCTACACAGCCAGATAGTGGAGCGNTTTACAGATGCCTTCGTGGTAGATCTGTCCTTGTCCGAGAACAAAATGGTATTCCTCACAGAGCAGGGCATCGTACCTACAAGATTTCATATCAGGGCTATCACCACTGCGTGCAAGAGCCGGACTAGCGATACCAGTTGGCCGCACCGTTCATTGTATTCGGGTACGGATCGTCACTTTGTGGTCCCCAATTNCCGTTGCTGATACGTGCCTAGGCACGGTTCTTGTCCGGCATGAGATGATTCTACACCAGANAAAGAAGCGCGNCGTTTTACGAGTGCTCAAGTTCCTCANGCCTCCCAATCCGGAAGATCCCGTCGTTCAAGAGGAAGGCGCGTATTTGAAGAAATTTGACCCTATCACCAAACGTGAATCGGTGTGGATGGCTGCACCTCAGTCAAANTNTATTACCCCGTCCTCTCTCAAGTTGTTGGAAGAAACGTACCTCCCCACCAGCGCCGTTTGACCTACTGCTAATCNCCCCGGCGTAATTCACCTCTTTNTAAAAAACACTGTCGCGAACGACCATATCTACTGAGGATAGGGCTCTCCTTCATCATAAACTCGGATACGGCGTCGTCATGTACTGTGAGTACTGCTTTATCTAGGCTCGAAAACCAGCCGTTATGGATGTGCCCAGGAATTGGTCATCACCCCCCGAAGCCCTACCAGNCTCCTTGGGTGCTAATACCCCTCACTCAACGNGCCCTCGGCAGACTGGCTTCGAGTCTAGCTTTTATCACTGNATGTTACTTTTNTACCAGACGCCCTGGCAAATCAGCCCTCGTGTTCCACTCGCCTCTTGAGCCAGGTTTCACTTCGTGATGAGAGACNGAAGAGACCTGGCGCATATCAGCCAATGCGTTCTGTGCGCTACGTAACCGCCGAATCGAGCAGGGTTATATTCAAGTTGGTGTGATATCATACATCGTGGAGGCCCCTGTGGCCTGTCATTGAACGCCANCCATCCCAAGCTTCANCCCTTCCAGAAGTTGTCATATGAAGCGCTTGCATTTACACCCTACGGGAAAGATCATGGTTAGCGATGAGCCGCAGCGCATGCGCGGGGTACGTACCATGGTGATATAACCAATCAAGCCTTGGCTAATCACTCCGCCGAGGAAGTGCAGTTTGAAGACTGGGTTGTACTTCCCTTCGGGTCCGTGACTATCTTCGAAGATGTTGAGTGAATCACGCCAGTTTCGTGTTCGACCACGGGTATGACGAATCGGGTTCTCGGTGTAAGGATGCATCTGTGGCGGATTGCTCAGTTAGTCTTCCCCGACGGAATTCATGGGACAGGGCTACTGACCTTGTCGATGACCATGTTGGTGTCGTCGTCAAAGAAGAATTGGCCAGTGTGGCCCAGCCTTCCAGCTTTGAAGGTGCCGTTGGGGAGGACAGTCCATTCAGGGAAGACTTTAGTGTGGATGTGTGTTGCACGGCCTGTATAGTACCCAGGGAAGATGGCTGGAAGACAGGTCAGTATATCGCCATTCGATTTATCGAGATGGCTTACTGGTGAACTGGGCTACGCCATTCTTGTCTGTTGGCCACGCGCCTCTCAGCCATGTCTCCTCAAACACTGTACGAGGGAAGGCGCTGAGAAGACCTGAGCGCTTGCCACCAACCTGCGGTTGCTCGTTCGCCAAGTGTGGGTGGGGCAAAGGATGGCCAGCATAGTGTCCTGTCGCGTTTGCTTGCCAGATATCGACGAGGACATTTGGTAAGGGTTTGCAGGTCTCGACGTCAATGACACCGATATCGAGCATCTAGGCCTGGTCTCAGATCACGTCCCGCTGGAGAAGGAAGCGATCAACGCACAAGCAGCAACCCATCCTGGAGCTCAGCGATATTTTGCCGGATAGGATGGCCCTCTGTGTGGTAGTATGGTCCCTCTGTGACCTCGGGTGCGAGTACGCAGGTGTTGTTCTGGATATGGGTCTCGGATATAGGTGTGCAGCCCATTATCGTCTTGTCATTTTCCGCTTCGGAACTCTCAATCTCCTTGCGCAGATCGTCGTACGTCCCCGAGTCGAAGAGCTGTTGGTAGCTTGGAACGCCGCCCAAGACCTTCTGAGCCCATGCCTGCTTTCGCTGAGCGGTGAACGACTCGATAGCTGGTGCACACTACATCGCAGGAATGCATAAGGAGACGTTCCGAGAGGATCGAGGAGAACGTACATGGTATGCCGCCGCCTGAAGAGCCCTTTGCACCTCAATCTCTTTCTCTGTCTTCGGCTCCTTATGAGCGGAAGCGCCAAGCGCCAAGGCCAGCAGCACAACAACCGACTCGAATGGTAGCAACATACTGGTCGTGGTCTAAGAGAGAAGACGGCTTCGCATCCTGACATACCCTAGCCATGGTTGGTTCACATGGAGGAATGCATGCAGGTGCCAACAAGTCCCGTCCGGGGTCTGGGGTCGCTTGACGCGGATCAATACTTTACGCGGGTCATTGACCCATAGAAATTAGGGGCTAGAGCAGAACTCCCTCCCGAACCANCATCATTGGATTTCAATTCTGGTCTTCTGCCGGTACAGACAGNCGCGACGGCCACGGATACANCNTTTCCANATTCTCTCCGGTTCATTCNGCTCACTNTCTNTGGCGTTACTCGCTTTCTCTCCTTCNANCAGGACTCTAAACCATATCAGGACCGTCAACGCNTTTGGGCCGCACCAATANCTTGCTTTGAANGCGCAGAAGGGAGTGGTGTATACGACGAGNTGGGCNNNGCCTCCAATACTCTCAAGTTGGNNNTTGAAGAAGGACGATNACGGGANNGTGAANAGCGTTGAGCATTTGAACACCGTGCAGATCAGTNAGTGACNTGCGATGNCATTCTACANGCTGGCAGTCNTGACGAANGGGCATTCAGCCGCGACGTCGTCATATATCAACNTCCCTCCACCCTACGACTTCGNCTACTCTGCTGGAGGACCTNCTGGAGAAGTGCACAAGCTTGCGGAGGATGGATCTATNGGGGAGAANGTGCAGGAATTCCTCTTCGTACCGCCNGAAGACCTGGAGAAAGCGGATAAATCGAGNGTTGCGTTGGTNCGTNGGNTCNCTTTGCCTTCTGAAACNTACTAANCTTNATCNCTTACGATTNATAGCGGTATGGGTCGCACGGNATCGAATTCTCCTCCACAGGATATGCATTCATCCCCGTTCTCGGAACAAGCACCATTGAGATGTATCGNCGNGATCATGCTACTGGTCGTTTGAACCACGTTTTCTCGAGCCCCTCTCCCAGAGGGCCTTCATCTCATGATGGTCCCCGTCATGTAAAAGTCCACCCAAATGGCAAAGTCCTCTACTGCGTCACAGAGCACAGTAAGTTGTNNCNTGANCTGAACNTATATCTCTCNTCTNACCTCTCTTTCAGACAATTTNCTCGACGTATACAANATCGANCANGATANCCTNGTCCANCTCTCTGAGCACTCCCTCCTGCCGCCGCACCNGCNGTCCAGTGGAGACGTCGGACCAACCGATGACCCCCACCTCCGGTCCGACTTATCGAGGNGGNACACTCATGCTNACNCCCNCGACNGATGCCTTCCCTGCTCCCATAGCGCTCTTCACTACNACCCGNGGNGCGACNNCGGCTCAGAGAGGCTGGCTCAGCATNTTCAAGCTCGANAAAGATGGCATGGTCATNTCATTGTCGCCTCCCGNCGTGTCTGGAGAGGAGGCCAGTGGAAGTCAGGCCCCTCTGAGCAAGGACGACGAAGCAGTGAGGTTTGAGACACCAACCTCTTCTGGNAAGGCAAATGCCCTCGACATTCGAACNAAGCTGCGTACTACGAGTACCACGACCGAAGAGGCGACGTCGGGGAACTCTGAAGGTGGATACTGGGTCCTATTAACGGACGACGACCGCAAGGCAGATGCCAAAGGTGCTGTTCGGGTGCTGGAGTGGAATGGTTGGGGAGGTGAGAGGCGGGATGGCGATGACAAGCNTTGGGACGTGAAGATCGTCGCTGAATGGCCGGGCAAACTAGGGAGAGGAGGAAGAGGGCGAATGATGGGAGAGATGGTGGAGGCTGAGGGGAAGGAACCGGAGTTCACTGGGGCTAGCCATGCTATCTGGCTGGATTGAGGACGAAGCGAGGTCGAGACAAGGGAGAGCGGTCCGAAGTTATGGCATGTAAGGTACAAGGTACGGGAAAGAATCTGTACGAGAGAAGAGGTCGACTGATCCCAAAGCTCCTCTTTCAGGCTTGTTGTGTACAATATGGGGTCGTCGGATGGGTTGAGCGCTCTAAAGGTCAGCTGAACCTATGGCCTGTGGTCGCCGAAAACGTGGCCCTCGTCAGACTCGCTTAAGGCAAGTTTTAGGAACAGGATGGAGCAGGCATTCATTTAAGCGCTGACCAGGCTTGATTGCGTGCCTCAAGCCGTACCTGCCCTCGCAACGTTTCTATTGTTGGCTTTACTACTATTTAGTCAGTGGGAAGGATTTACGATAACCAGGTCTCCGCCGACAAACCGCCGACCCTTTCTTGGCTTGAAGCCTCTTCAACCCCACCCACACTTACGGCAATGTAGACGTGAATGTGTGCTCCTGTGATATCACGAGTTCACTTTCTTCGTGCGATGGACGGACTTGCGAGCTCTTTATGGCTTATTTTCTTTTCTCCTCTCGGTGCCGCGCCTCTCTTCACTATGAATTCAGGACAAACGGAGCTCTCGGAAGATGTCTGCGTTCACACAAGCCAGCTTTTCAAGATACCCACTCATGCGAGATAGCCAGGCCGACGGGTCGGAGGATATCAATGGAGTTGAGAAAGGTTGCTCACTTATCGGTGCATCGCGGGAGGATAAAAGGTCGACGATATCGGGGCAGCTGTTCCCCCGTCGAATCAGCTTGTTCACCTCCCCGCGTTCAGCTGTTTCTTCGTCCACCTCCCCTTTGACCCTCTTCCTCCCTTCAGTTCGCGCGTCTCCGCAATTGTGAGAGTGCAAAGATGTCTACGACCAGTATGCCTGATATGGAGACCATCCGGAAGATGAATCTTCAGACCCAAACTCACTTGCTCGTTTCGATTTGGTTCGAGGTAAGTGCTCATGGAAGGCGTCCACAAGTTGCAGACTCTCATCAAGGTTTCACTTCAGGTTCTCGTATACGGACTGGCAGTGCCGTTCTTCATGGCAATGGCCTACATCCTCGCCACCAAGAAGACTCATAACAGGATCCCTTCCCTAGTATTCGGCCTCTCAAATGTCGGCGTCTTCATCCTCACCACTCTCCATGTCGGTCAGTCCTCTCGCCCGATACGAACCCGCATGCCTGTTTTCTGATCTCGAAGGCAGCGTTCAACCTCTACCGGCTCGTGAATGGCTATGGCTACATGCGTGGCCCTGATGGGACACCTTTGTCTTACATCCAGGACACCATGCGGTTCGACAGCTGGGGAGCGACTGTCATTATGTCTCTCCAACCGATCTTTGTCGGCCTCCTCTTCATTTACCGCCTCTTCCTCATCTGGGATAACAACTACTTTGTGATCATTCTCCCTGGGTTCATTTGGCTTTGGAATACCGGTAGGCGTCTCTTCTCCGGATGAGACTGATCGTATCTTGCTCATTGATATCCCTGCAACCAGGTTTCACCTCTATGCTTCTGTATTGGTTCAGACACCAATTCACGACCTACGACAAGATCCTTCCATGGCTCAACTCAAGCTACCCTATGCTTTTCGTCCAGAACTTCGTCGTCACCTCCCTAATTGCCTGGAAGATGTGGCAGAACCACACCGAAGAAGTCGCTTCCGGCGTCCGCACAAGCTCGGGCTTCACTCTGTTCAACAGAATCTTCTGGGACAGCGCCGCTCTCTACACACTGCACTCCCTCCTCCTCATCCCCTTGTACTTCAGGGCCCAGAACGGACAATTCGTCTTGCAAGCGGGTATCCTCCCTGGGCTGATTATTTGTTCGACGATCATGGCTATTCGCGTGCACCTTGCGGGGCAATCGACGACTATCCTGGCGGATACGACTGACCAGGTGCCTATTTGGTTGAGAGATGAGAAGAGTTCGCTGCATAGTACTGAGAAGGCGACTTCGCGAGTTTGATGTTGTTATGTCCCTTCAATTCTCTCGATGAATCAATGTAACTGTTCATGACTCTCATGTATTTTGTACACTTCTTCTCGGTGTGACACTTCTTGAAGCTTAACCTTCGCTTTCGTAGTATCTCGAGTCAAAGCTGATCTGACTGCTACTTCACAGTTGCTATTCGTGTCCGGAGTGCGGTCACGATTGCGAGGATTCAGCGCTGTTAGGAGGCCATCCAGAAGGTGCGACACGGGCAATCTCCCTGTCTTCACCTCCACGGGGACGCTGTCAGCCAAGATGCCATTGCGTTCAATGACTTTGGGGTACAAACTCAAGAGCGTAAGATGGCCTCGACTAAGCCAGGAACCGCGTCGTAGAAATCGAGCACTATTTGAGAAACGAGTAAAATTTAGTTTTCTTGTCGAAACAGACGCTGGCCTATGGGACTCACTAATAATGCCAAGCCGCTTGCCCTTACGTTGCTGGAAGTAAGGCAGCAATCTTGCGTTCACGCCGCTAGCGCTCTCGTCACCGAGTGCGTACAGCTGGGAAAAGAGTCAAATTCAGTAGCTGAATCTATTCAATCATCAAGGTCTGAAACACACCCTCGGATACATCCAAAAGCCTTCCGTGGGATCCTGCAGATAAGCTGCGCTTGCGAAAGTGATGAATAATTGGTCTGCCGTCTGGCTGTCTGTGGACGTTGCTTTGTCAAGATGCGCCGTAGTGACGTTGTATTTTGAGGTGATGTACGCGTCGGGGCTGGCTGCCGCCTCGGAGTCGGGCAAGGTTATTTGATAGCGATCCTGTGAAAATGAAATAAGGATAGGCTTGCATGTGAGAGCGTAGCATGCGCGCTCTCACCTCAATGAAGGCAGTTGACCCGCTCTGTGAATTGTACACGAGGTGTATGTCATCCCCGTTGTCTGTCCACCGATCCGCTCCCAGGTCCAGACCGTGAAGCCGCTCCAGTGCTGGGGCAGGCTGGAGTAGACGATACGAGAACCTCTGGAGGAGGATAATTTTGCCTCTGGATTCACCCAGTGTCCCAAGCTGCCGGACGAAGATACGTAAGGCTGTGAACGTGCATGGCCAAGTGGAGAACGAACCTCTCCACGTTTCTGGATCCAAAACCTCCGTTTCAGTCGGTTGACGAGGCTGTCTTCATTCGTAGGCTTGCTGAATATGTCGAAAATCATTGACTGCAGTCTTTCGTCTTCCAGAGTCCCCGTGTTGCCCTCGTGATTGAAAGACAACAAAACAGTCTCCGTTGGGTGCTGTTCAAGCCAGGCATAGTACCCATAGAGAACATCGAAGATGGTCGTTGTGGGCGCCAAAAGAGCGCGAGCTTCAGGAGATGGGGTTAGTGGACGTTATCACAGGGCCGCAGCGACAGGAACACCCACAGTGGTAAAACCCGATGGTGTCATTGCCAGGATTATAGGCATAACGCAAATCGAACACGCGTATTCCGTCATTCAGCATCTGGAATATGGACCTCTGCTGGCATTGATAGAAGTGCGCAGGTGGAATCCTGGACCCCAGAATCAGTACCTGCCATAATTTGAAGGATGGGGATGCGATACGGACTCCCCGGTGTAGCGAAGGAGTTCTTTTTGCCTCGCGTCGGTGTAGTTCCCTGTGACTGTACATCGGCGTCCGAGATGATACGTGGGGGCGGGCGCTCCTTACAGGTGGCAGTATCATGAGTACCAGGAAGATTCAAATGGACTAGCTTGGTGTGGTCGGGCACTCTGGCCATCCAGTCGCACGTAGGGGCGCCTCGATTGCAGTCTGCATTGCTGCCTAACCCATTATGCACAGTTAGGCCCAGATCAACGATCTCGGCAGGGGGAAAAGTACGACATACCAAGAATTGGGGCGCCCCTTGCCAGAATTTCTTCCAGCGCCGCGTCGGACAAAAGACTGGAGGTCGATCCTCTTACTCTCGCTGCTGCCCGCAGACTCTCGCCCACTCCCAGGATGTTCATTGTAGAAGAAGAGTCAAGAGTGAGCCTCAGAGTGAACAGCACGGTGATGACGACAGTCAGCACAAAGCAAGGGGTCTGCCATTTCCGGAACCGTGTGGCTTTGGGTGTAAGATCGCCGTCCATGGCAGTTCCACTCTTGTACTAAGCCAAAGCCGACTCGGAAACCCTAGCTGCCGTCAGTTGACCTTGGTGGCGCCGCCCTGAAGGATTTAGTGCCTGAGAAAGGGCCACAGAGATAAAGAGCCTCTGAGACTATCGCTGGACGAGGTCGGAATCCCAAGACAACTGGTGAACGTTCACCGTTCAGGACAAGCGCTTCTCTGATGGCGCCCAGCAGCGCCCTGTGAATGCGGCGGCCCGTGTGGTCCACGTGATGGCGCTCATGCCTATTTTGGGTCTGTGACTCGGCTTGCTGTCGGGCTGAAGCGACACCACATCCTGCTGGCAACCATACGCATCACGCAAGTCTCGTCATCGCGCTGCCCTTATCCCGACTTAGCCAGATCTCGGGGGGTCAAACCTCGCTGAACATCAGTTTGGCTTCTTCAATTCAATCGGTTCAGTTTGCTCCCATGTGCCGGTGTGACTGACAGGTGCAATTTCTCCCGTTGTAGCTGTATCAACACGGGGTTATACGGGCGTTATAACATGGTTTGCTCAGGGAGCTGATGACAAAACTTTCCCTCTTCCCCACCCACTGACCCGCGTCTCACTGGAAGGCGGGACTACCGTCTACGCCAGGCCTAGGGCCAATCATACAATAAATCAAGACGTCAGAGACTAAGGCCTGAGGATCAACTCCAAGGATGGCATACGAACCCAATCCTCGGCTTGACCAGGTCTACATCCTGGCTGCGATTTGGGCAGAGGTGCGTTCCTATGTCTTGTCCCAGACCCGTACCCTGACGCGATACCTCTAACCTCCAGACTCTTGTTTATGGTGAGCCGGTCTCGAACAACTGTATACCCTGGGCATCGTTCAACCTCCTTCAGGATTCTATGTGTGCCTCTTCATCCTAGGGATGCACGTCCTCACCAAACCGAGTCCCACGGCCAATTCACCACGCGAACGCACGTCAGTATCGTCCAAGGTGTGTGCACTCTCCCTCTCGGTGGCGCCAATGACACTGAATATCGATAACATTAGATCTTCTTTGGCGCACTCTGGCTCATGTTTCTCAACGCATCTTTCCACATAAGTTGGTCCTGTTCGAACTCCCCCACTCCGTACCCGGACTCAGAGTGTTCAGTTGTGCAGATGTATCGGTTAATTCGGGGGTATGGGTTCATACTCTCATCAGACGGCACTCCAATAGGCTACATTAGCCAAGTCCCCCTTCAGTGGGACGGGATCATTAATCCCATTCTCATAGGCATGCAAATATGGTTCGGCGACGCATTGGCTGTGAGTTCCCACTGCTATTATTCCTGTATCTGGTGTAAGGCAGAAGCTGACCGTCCTAATAGATTTACCGATGCTACATTATCTGGGGACACAACTTATGGGTTGTGGCCGTTCCTATCCTTCTTGCCCTTGCGGCCATGGGTATGTTACTGCACCGTTTTGGACGATCTGCGGCTGATGACACGATGACCAGGCGTAAACCTCACGTTGTACTCGTGGTTCCCGAAACCCTGGACATCGTACCATAACATGGTGCCTGTCATTAATGCAGGATATCCCTTGGCATTCACTCAGAATGTCTTGACCACTGGTCTTATCGCATGGAAAATTTGGAAGCAGCACCGCATGTCCAAGAAATCGGGCTTGAAGGCCGCACACAGAGTTAGCCTGCTTCAGGTCATCAGAATCATTGTCGAGAGCGCTATGATCTACACCTTCCAGGTGCTATCCCTCGTTATCCTATACTTCCTTGGTCACCCTCTCCAATTTGTATTTCAATCCCTCACCGTTCCTACCACTGGTGAGTTATAAGTTATCTGTGCATGTCACTCTCACTGATCAACTCCCCGCGTCACAGGCATCGTCTTCGTGCTCATTGCCATCCGCGTCCACCTTGCGACAAGCGAATCCCAAAACAACACCATGGCTTCATCCATCATCCCTCCCTGGCTCTCCGACCAAGAACCAGTGTTTGTCACCCACCCATCCTACGGTCAAACGGATTCGTCGTCGTCTACCGACAATCGCCCTCTTCATTTTAT
>JANDKE010000522.1:0-23906 GCA_027627275.1 Coprinellus aureogranulatus | reverse complement strand
CATCAAGCCACCCTCCCCACCCTCTTCGCCTTTACACAGCCTAACCTCCAAGAACTCCAACTCCCCACTTACACTCCTCACCCTCTCACCAACCACCCTAACGAAATACTCCCCCGCTCTACGCTCTTGCTCCATCCTCACCCTATCCTCCTGCGTAAGCAGGGGTTCACCGGTGACGGGGTCAAAAGCCAAGGGTGTGGTGAGCGATTCAAGCGATGGTGATGGGGTGCATGGGTAAGAATAGGATGTTAGGGAGAGGTGTGTTAGGGATGGTACAGAAGAAGAAGGGTGGGAGGGGAGAGGGAGGAGGGTGGAGAGGAGGGGTTCCTTGTCGATGGTGTTCACGAATACCGGCGCCAATGACAATGATGATGATAATGATGAACAAGAGGAAGGGGTAGTCGTCACCGTAGAGGACGACGATGACGATGACGCAACAGAGGCGGCATCAAACAAGTCGTCGTCAGACGAAGAGGAAGAGACGATTGTCGATACTGAAGTCGTTGAGGTTGAAGTCGTATATGTGTAGGGCGGGACACCTCTTGGTGTCTCCTCTTCCCATTTGTCCCCCCACCCTCTGCTTCCTCTTCCCCTATACTCCTCCCAATAACCGACAATGCTGACGCGATAGCAAAACGTTCGACACTCCTAACACCCCCCCTAGCATCACTAAACACCTTCAACCCGCTCGCATGTCCCAGTATCCTTTTTACCACCTCTAACGGGACTAAATTGAATGTGGTGGAAGGGGTGGCTCGGAGCTCGATATGAATTCGTCGGATGTGCCGGCCTAGGTTGCAGGTGTCGAATGCGAAGGTCTGCGTCTGTCCTATCTGCTTCTTCTTCCCGTTCACCCTACCCTCGACGCTCTCCAAGTCTCCATTGTGCTCCACATCCTCAGCATCCTGCGATGAACACGACCCGATCCTTCTTGAACCAGAACCAGAGCTGTCGTCCCTCAACGCCTTCTCCTCCAGCACCCTCAGAAGGGCCACCGCATCTTTGCGTCGGGCGATCCACACGAACCCGTACAACACCGTCAGAGCCATGGCGTACCACTGCTTGCACACGAGGGCCATCTTCGCTTTCGTCTTCATCTGCTTTTTGTATCCTTCATACAGATGGAGGTGAGAGGGCGAGTAAGTGAGGAACGATATTGCGGGTGAGGATGGCGAGGACGGAGAAGGGAAAGCGGAAGAAGAGGCGTAGAACGTGGATAAGAACGGGTGCGGGGAGTCAGCTGCGAGTTGGAAGATGTATATCCAGAGTTCTAGGGGGAGGTCGTATGGGCCTCTCTCGAGTCCCCTTTCCTTCGCTAGGTTCGTGGTGCTCGAAGTCGTTTCCTTGGGTTTGCCTTTCTCCTTCATCGCCTCCCTCGAGTTTCCCTCCGTCCCATCTCTGGGTGAACCCCTCCTTGGCCCATTACCAAGGTAATTTTTACTCTTCTTCGTCCGCAACGACCCATTACACCCCACAGCCTTTACTACACGTCGCAAGGACGCTGTCCTTGACGCGCTCTCCAACGAACGCGCAGACAAGAGGGACAAAGACGAAGAGTGCAGAATGGGGATCTTGGAAGAGCACCCGAATAGATGGAGGAGTTGAGATTTGAGGTGGTGGAGGTAGTGAAAGTCTTGGGCCGTGGACGCTGTACGCGGGCGATTGCCCAGGAGCCTCGATACCGACAGCAACGACGTGGATGGCGGAGAACATGAAGATGTTGAGGGAGGTGAGACGGAGGGAGATGGGGAGGAACGGTTAAGAGCCGAGAGGTATCGCTCAGCCAGCGTACGTTTCTTCCGTGTCGGGCTATGAAATCGCACTCGAATTAGCGTTGTTTCACCATTCTGCAAGGGAGAGCAATGGGAAGGGTTTGATAGGGAATGGAGAGGGGGGGTCATAGGTAGGGAGGCGAGAGAAGGAATACATACGTGTCCAAGACAGCCTCCTCGCACCCAGCGCATTGCTCGCATCTCAGGTTCTTCTTGAACCACACCATTGTGTCCCAACTCTAACTCTAGACGCCCTTCTGGAGGACGGAAGGTAGTGCGGTACGGGGGTGCCCTGGCGCTCTTCTTCCACGCGGACGTTCCTCTTTGCAGCTGGTTAGGATAGATTGTCGAGTCGTTCCGTGAGTCGCGATGGGTGGTTGACACGAAAGAATAAGGTCGACTGGGGTCGACTAGGTTTGATGGGGCCGTCCACAGAAAGAATGGAGAGAGTGATTGAACAGGAGTGAGAGTGAGAGACAGGGGGAAGAGAAGAAGAGGGTTGAGCGGAGCGGGTGAAGGTCGTTTGTCGCGCGTTGTGTCCATGCGCCAGACCTCAGCGTCAGAGCACCGCTTTCGTTCGTGCCGCAAGCGTCTCGCGCCTATGACGCTGGCGACTTCGGTTCCAAGGACTTCTGCTCTCCTTTGTATCGCGATGCTGCCCAAGAAACGAACCAGAAGAGACGAACGAGGGGATGGGAGGCGCTAGTGATGATGGTTGGGCGCCAGAACCCAATTCGAACGCGGTCACACGTCACGCGTCACGCGTCGTGCCGGCGTTTCGGCGCTTGGGGATCTCCGGGTTAGGGGCGTTTCCCCCCTCAATTAGTAAGTCACCTCGTTTTCTCGGAGACTGACTTGGAGGAGCGATGGTAGCAAGACGTTCTAACGCATTGCCGGTAAACAGGCAGAGACCTCTCATTGGTATAACTCCGCCCAGAATAGAACAATGATCGCAAAGATTCACCCCGTCCCGCAGGCCCGTGCCATAACGAAGCCGTGAAAGTCCAGACGCATTTTGTGCAGTAGTGCTGACTTCAGGGAGACCTTTTGCCCCAGTCAATTCGAGCTAATGACATTTCTTCTGATTTCACAGTGACTTTCGGCCGTATGGCAAGACAATGGTTGACCTTGGACATCTCGCCATTGTCCAGAGTGTACCTCTATCGATGGATGTTTCGAATGGAGGTAGTCGTTCGTTATTGATTTTATATAGAATCATTAACTCAGTGCAAAGGGTCTTTATACTACAACCGTAGAGGTCCGGGGTGGATCGAGAGGTCTATGGGTTTGCTCGACCTGGGCGTACTCGCCGTCGACCCTGTATCAACTGCCTCGTTGAAACTCCAACCCACTCAAGCGCCTTCATACAGAAGTGGAGGATTGGCGTCCAACGCCTCTAACTTCTCATTGGCACTCTCCCCTACGCATTCGTCCCTAAAGCGCCGTCTTCGCGATCCGTCAGTTTCCAGCCTTTTGCCATCCAAATGCCAATAGTTCGACAACGACTTTGACGCCTGGATAACATGACAGTCACGAAAGGTCAGTAATCCCTCCTAGTTCTATCGAGTGCACTGCGCTTACCCGTCAACGCTCCAGAGACGCATAGGCCTAGGGAAAACAAAATTGAGGTTGGTAGTCCGCCTTCCCCAGCGTGGTCTCGACATCTTACCTTCCTCTTTTCATCCCATAACTCTCTCGCAACCGCGTTCTCACTCGACAAAGCGAGAATACACCAAGATCTCAGCTCACCTTATCTAACTCGCCAGGTTCCCCCGGATTCGGGATGGAGACCTCAAACATCTCGGTAACCCACAAGGACTGAGGAGTGACGATCGGTGCTTCCCTTGGGACGATGAAACGAGAGCTTACCTCTGGGTTGCAAGACGACCGTCGCACTGGTCAGAGGGTTTTGGCTCACTTGGTCTGACGACACCATTCCCTGTCCTCGTTTGCAACATCGACAGTGCGCTAGATATGTTGTGACCCGCCAGGATGGGCCACCAATTGTAGGTATGAGCGACAAAGGAGGTCAAATGGTCTGTACCGCCGAGGGTGCGACAGAGGGTAGGCATGCGAGGTGGATATCAGAGCGTCGGAAGAGGCGGGGTGATGATTCAGCTCAAACCTCGGTTACAAAAGAGCGTCGGCTCACTATCCACAGACCTCAAGGACACCCAGCTTACTCTTGAAGGGGGCCGCACCTACTAAATAAGAGATATTTTCGTCTAAGGAAGACTTGGTACTGACTTACCTTGACATTTCTCGAAGCGACGTACATGGTCTCTCCCTGAGCTCATCGTGGTGGGCCCGTACTTGAGCTGTCATGGACGTCCCCTAGAAGATAAAGGAAAGGTTTCTGGAACTAGAGTAAACGACTAAGCGATATTACGAACACACCCTCTACTCACCGAAACCCTTGCAGAACCTCTACCCTTCGCTCTTTGGCTCTCCTCCCTATGGCTCACTCAAACCTGGTCCAAACGTAAGCCCATTCCATCCTCGAACGACCCGTTATGCTTGGCTCACCTCGCCGATCCCCGGGGATGTATTACACGCCCTCACGCTCGCGCTCCCATAGCCGTTTGTCACTGTTTCGCCTCACGATCCAGCCAGGAAGACTGGACGCCCTGGTAAGCTGACGCTGTCGGCGCTGAGGATGCGCCAACGGTGACAAATATCCATTCGAGGGTCAGGCTTGGTGGGTAGGAAGGGATACCGACAAGCTTGAAGTTGCCGAGGAGCTTGTTGTCGCGAACGGATTCGCGCCTCGGCGAGTCTTGGTTTCAATGGGGCGTGCATTTGTACTTCCCTGTACCTCCTGAAGTGTCGGAGAGGTTGTGTCGGTCGACGGAGAGTTTGATGTGTCGAGAGGCTGGGTATTGGGCGAGGTGAGTAACCTATTGCTCGATTAAATTTCGTACAAGCTCACCTGACTATTATAGAACCCACGCCTCCGCGCGCTCTCGGCTAATCCCACCCTCCCCAATGGTTCCATGCGTACCCAAAGCAATCCTATGTTTGATCTTACGCCGTTTGTCCAGAACTAATCGAAGATATGACTCACCTTTCAGCTAGCTACATCTCGTCTCAAGGTGCCGCAAGGGTACAAAGACTTGAAATGAAATGGTGAGCACCCACGTTTACGCCTTGATGTGTATGATAGACTCACTGTGAAGGTCAATAACGACTTTCGTCGGCCTCATCCGCCGGCGCTACCCACACCCAGGCTGCATCTCTGGGTTCCGATCTTGGTCTCGACCGCGGACGCGTCTGCGCTGTCGTACGCTCTGCAGATCGGTACTATCGTTGGGGCTCGCAGGCACCCTTGGTGAGTCAAGGAGCTGTGTGTCCGAGTCAAACGAGGTAAGGAGAGTCTTCTTTGAACTCATTTCGTGCGATTCCACCTCTCATATCTCTTTCTCATGTCCTCCAGGTCCGTCCAAAGCGAGACTATACCGAAATTGTAAGCCGTGAGTCCAGAACTACTCGAGCTTTGTGACTTACCTCTGCTTTATCGATCGCTTGACTTGACCTGAGCCTAGCGTTGCTGCACGTCTGGTCAAGCCTGGGGAAAAGTGGTAAGCACCTTTCACTGGTACTTTGGACGCCTAGCATAGACTTACCTATACAAACGAAGGGCCATACAGGCCATCGTTTGACCCGTTCGCCTCCGCTTCGTCGAGGGCGTTCGGGGCTTAAGCTCGGCGTGGTTATCTTCGTTTCGACGATGCTGGGGTCCTGTTGGCGTTGAAATATATATAAATATATATGTGGGGTAAAGTAAGCGTCCCAGACATCTATATCACCCTTGTAGATACTCACTCATACGCGTATACGCAATCGAATCCGCTCCCTCGGCGCGTCGAGCTCGTCTTCTGCCCGTCCGGGATGCTCTGTTCCGAAAGTCCCCAACTAGACACAGGTAATTATTCAACGAGCTCTCTAGGATGCAATGGAAATTACTGATCGTCCACACCCTCGCATGCTCCCCAATACTCCTTCCTTGGTCTTACGTGCCGCAATCGTCGTCCATCAGATCTATTTTCTGAGTGGTACTGACCTGAGATCTTGACCCCCCTCCCTTCGTAGCGGTTGTGCTCGATGTACACCGACGCTCTTGCGGTGAGATCGCGATTTTGGGGGGATCTGTGCGGCTGATAGTGTTTCCAGTCCAGCTGGGAGGAGTACGGGAAGGCTACGAAACGAAGGTAAGCATTCAATACAATATTGGATGAGTCCATGAAGGTACTCACTTCACTCCCTCCTACCCCGCTTGCTACTTGCTGCGCCTGCTCCCTCTCTTGTTCGTTTCCGCGCCTTCATCGGTTGTAGCTGCGCCTAAGGCACCAGCCCCTCACTTTCTGACACGGATATCGCGTTTCTGAGAAATAAATTCACTCTCTGTTGCACTCAATCGAACGACTGTACCAGCGCGTTATAGGCCTCGTATCAACGAGAGCCTTGGAGACAGTGCATTGCGAGTAGGCTCACAAAGGAAAGGAGAGGCGATGGTCGAGTTGAGCAGGGGTCAGTACCGCGTTTCGTATCGCTCAGGTGGATCTGGTGAGGGTTCCAGCCGCCAGAGTTGGACGAATGCGTTGGATTCGGGCTACGAGTGCTAGGAACGAGGTAAGTACTTCTCTCCGTAGTCTTAGTCGTGGACAGCCTCTAACTCTGGTTGACTCTGCGCGCCTCTTCCAAGGACTCGAGCGCCCGATCCAACTCTGCTTCGTTTGAGGATCGTGGATTGTGCGTGGTGACCTGTTTGACGCGTTTGAGTTCCACCTCGTTTCTATTTGATGAGAGGACTTGGAAATGGAATGGGGTGCAATCGAGGCGTCTAGGAAGTCCTCTGTGCGAGACGAAGGAGAGGTAAGACTTTGTTTAACCGCCCAAAGCAAAGATACGCACCCTCTAACCCGTCGCCCTAGGTATAAACGCGATCCTGGGTGTGTTGCGTGATTAGAATGAATTTTGGGGTAGATTGGGGTAGATTGGGGTTGGGGAAACGTTGGTAGAGGTGCGAGCATGGATCCGTGGAAGGGGAATTACTGACCGAAAGTTCGCATACGTTCTCTAGGTTAGTATAGTCGTTACGGCTATTTAAATATGTAAGTGCCCGAATCGACGAATAGTGAACGGGTTACTGACCTGTTTTTATTCGCTAGGGCGTCCTGGAGACGATCACGTCGCGAAGCCTTTGTAATAGCGATCTCCGGGGATGGGTGCCGCAGACGGACGTCGAGGCACGCATCCGTGCGTCAACGTGTGAGTGAAGAGCGTGGACGAGACGCTTGGCGGCAAGTTGTCACAGCGACTCGATTAAGGGAGGTGCTGTGGACATACGGAACAGGAATCTTGTTTTCTCCCACTCTCGCGAGAGAACTCGGTGCTTGGTGGAAACCTAGGTATCAAAGGTAAGTATTTTGCTTCGCAGCAACAACGTAGAACTTACCTCCAGCTTCTAATCACTGGACGCCAGATCTCAGCACCGCTTCGTCTACCCCTGCGGTGACGAGAGTGTCAGCCTTCCGCCCCGGAGTGAGAAGCGAGCTGGATTCGCTCCTGGCTCGTGCACCCGGATTGGCCGAGCTCTCCTGCTCCTCGTTTCCATCGTCATCGGGAACGCAGTCTATGACGACCTGATTTGAAGGAGCGAAATTTAGCCGTCCAGACTTGTTTGAGTACGATACCCTGATCTTGGACGTGCATTTCTCGGTGTGTGAAGTCGCTGCCGGGCTGTTGGAGCTGTCAGTACTGTGAATAGACGGGATGTATACGGTTACCGACCTTTTGTGTGCGGGAGCAGGTCCTGGGGACGTTGTCGTCGCGGTAGCCTCGACGCTTTCCAGTTTCGGAGTTACAGGAGTTGCCTGTGCTTGATAGCACTTGTGGAACTCGCTGTGGGGGTTGTGAGGTAGTGAAGGGGTCGATCGATCTGGGCGCATGTTCGGCGACGCCTGGGAAGAAACCCAAGAGTGGTGTATCAACCCCGACGTCCAGACAACGGGCGTTCGGATTCGTACGAGGGACGAAGAGCATCCCACCTTCGCACCAATCGCAGTGAACCGCTCGAACCAGTAAATCGGCGTCGTAGATGTGGTCTACGCGAAGATACAAAGCTGGGTCCCATCAGCTCTTCGTTCCGTAGTGAGAGGAGGGCTTGGCATTCGTACCTTCCTGGTGTTATGCAACTGGACATCGGGAGTTGCAATCGTGGAGCACAAGGTTTGCTCCCTCCTGGCTCTGGTCTCGCTGAAATTGACTTAGAACATTGTCATTTATACACATCGTAAAGATACAGCGTCTCTGACACATAAGAATGAGACCGAGGGAAAGAGATATACCGAATACGTGGAATACAGAACGAGCGCGAATAAAAGGAAATCTGGAGGACGAACAGTGTAGTCAGCATCTGAAGAAAGGAACGCGAGAAAGGAACTTACAAGCTGGCGATGGCGACCGCGAGAGATAGGCGAGAGGGTGGCTGTGGTGACACCCAGTTGAGAAATGCGGGTATACGGAGGAAAGAAAGCGTACCTCAGCCAGGCCTTCATCGTCCGTTGCGGTCAGATTCCCGAGTATCATCCTCAGTTCGACTTCGGCGAGAAGCTTTCACTGTCTTGGTCGACGCGCCGATGAGAGCTTGAAGTCAATGTTGGAGTGTAGTGGGCCAGTTTGTCTGGCACTGGGATTCAGGAAGCCCTGGGATGGGGGAACGAACAGCTGTAAGCGGAGCAAATGGATTGCAGACTGAAGGAAGCACTTACAGGGAAGGGAAGGTGAAAACATCCCACTCGCGACGATGGAAGCCCCAGAGTCTAGGGTCAGCATACTCGCCGGGAAGGTGCATGCGTTCACCGAGGACAAGCACTGTGTGAAGGGCAGAGGCGGATCGGCGGACATCCGCTGGCGGCTGGGCATCGGACGACGGCAGTAAACATGTGGGCTGTAGAGGCCAGCGACGACAGGCGAAAACAAAGGCAGTGAGGTGTTTTGGCCGTGCCAGTATCCCCACGTCGACGAGGGGAGGATTCCTTGGGGGAACCCTAACTCGCCGGAATGTGCAAGGGTGGAGCGTAAGTCGAGAATGATGACGAGTGAGAAGCCGTTTCCAGAGGTGAGCGAGGAGTTAAAGGTCTCTTTCAATGTCGAGCTCGTCCGAGGGGTCGATCTTGAAGCGCTTCGCTACGAATGCCTTCAAAGTGGAACCCGGGAAGGAAAGGCGATGACCGTTCAGCGGGGGAATGGATGTCTGCAGTAGATTAACATTCAGCAACGGTGGGGACGGAAGAGAAAGTAGACGCACAGGGTTCTTGAGGTCCGATTCCGCCTCCCTCTTCGATCACGTAGTTCCCCAGCTCACACCACCTTTTGCGGATAGTCGATTGACAGAGTCGGCCAATCGTGGTGTTCTGCGGCTTGGTACTGCCGTTTCGGGGTACGGCGTGAGGAGATGGTCGGGGAGTCGCGAGAGTTGAGGCGAGGTGTAGTACTGTGGGTGTTCTGATAACCTGGATCCGATGGAGGGTGAACCCACAGAGAAGGGTGTTTCCTGGTGCGGGGACCGAATCCGATCGCGCATTCTCGCCTCGACTTCGACCCTGGAGAACATGATCCCTGGGGATTGCGAGAATGTAAGAGGTTGGAGGTAAGTAAAAATCCAGTATCTCCAACCTAACCCTTCATGGTCAAAGGTGGATGAGCGGAAGGACTGACCTGCTCACCCTCCGTCGCACCTCCACGCTCGTCCAACCCCCCAATTCTCCGTCGTCGGCGCTTGTGGCTTCGGAACCGAGTGCTTCTGTTCCCTGACTTCCTCGCTCTGTTCTCCCCGCGATTCAGCTGCAAAAACAAAATGGAAAAGGGAAAGGAGATGAAGGGCGGTGGTAGTCGCGGTGATGGTTAGGGGCCAGGGACGAATTGAACGAGGTCACGCGTCATGCCGGAGTTTCGGCGCCTGATATTAGGGGCGTTTCCCTCTTTGGCAAACGGGCTCGTCTTCCGACTTCGAGCTTGAGGGACGAGAGGGTGGTAAATGTCCTGAGGTGATACGGGGAAGCAAGCTAGAATACATTCATACCCACAGGCCATTCCTGGGATGACAGACTGATGCTCAAACCACGGAAGTCCAGCTAGGGTCTACAGTAGTGCAAACTTCGGCGAGATCGTTTGAGCCAGTTAGCTCAGGGCAATGTCACGCATATTCTTGAGATGATTCCAGCCTGTTTTCGCCGCTCGTAGTTTACAGTAAAACCTAGGTCGTCGTTCTTCATTAGCCTACATACGAAGAACTGAGGTACTACAACGACATAAACTCTGAAAGGACTCGGAAGTCGGTGCGTTCGTGCGTCCTGGGCGTACTCGCCATGGTTCTCCATTATTCCCGCTGCTTCATAACACCTCCCTCATAGCGCATACCCCTTCAAGCTATCCGCACTAAAGAACTCCTCGGCGTATCGCATAGTATCCCCACGACTGTAACTCGGTCTTCACTGATCCTTTGTTATGTCTTTCCCCTCACCAAGGGAATTCCAAACGTCTGACGCCGCAATTCGCGCCGGAATGTGCTACAGAACACAGGGATCAAGATGGACTTACCCTCGTAAACGCGCAAGATACGCACAAGATCTGGGAACTCACGTTCAAGAGAAGTAATCTGCCTTCCCGAACGTAATTTCAACAACTTACCACCCTCTCTTCGGGTGATAATCATTCGGGAAACCCCAAATGCTCTGCGCACTCCCATCCACCCGAACGCCCCAGCTCACCAGCGCCACGCGCGAACGTAAATGATACATACCTAGAGATTGACTATAGGTCAGATCCCTCCGGTAGACGAATATGAGCATGCATTAACCTTTATTTCATCGCAAATAGCAATGTAACCGTAGACTACGCCGGAGAATACCTCTTGTTGGACGAAGAGGGTCTGTGGGAGCTATGAAGGTCAGTAATCCATTCCGAGCTCTACGATCAAGTGGTAACGGAAGATTTACCCGACCCATAGAACGCCCTTTCTTCAGCTCCGAGTCACCCTCTGACTCGCGTTGGACCCTAGGCACTTCCAAGGCTCGCCTCCCTCGATGTGGACGACACCCCGGACTTCGATGTTTAAATCGAGGGTTCACCAGAGCGAATGCGACCAAGGGAGAGAGGATAGGTCGATAGCGGCGATGGTAGGGCCCTACGACCCTTGAAATCGAAGCGAGAGCCAAGGTTGGTGAGTTCTGGGTCAATCTCACGAAATCAGAGTCTTTCCTTGGAATATGGATCCCGATTAACCCTTCGACCATAGCGCGTCGCATGGATAAGAGAAATGAGGGAGGTGACACTTTGAGATTCATTAGATGAAGTGCTCACCCAGTGATAAACTTGAACAGAGTTGAAGTGCTGGAACCGATACGAGGTTGAAACACTCTTTTCGGGGATATATCGAAGACTTGCACTTCCAGTACACGCAGAACCGCGCGTATTTTGAACCCATTGATCTCCTCAAGGCCTCTACGCGTGCAGAAAGGGCTATACCAACGAAGCATTGTCAGACACCCTCGCATTCGGAACAAAGATATCCAATTCGAGGGACAAGGCTCCATACTCGGTTTTGAGCGACAAAACGAGACCTTACCTCGCTATTTTGCAGAATTGGCTTGTCCGAAACTTCATTCAATTCCTCGGCATCGTTCCAGGTACGGTCGACATAAGACCAAAGACCTACCAAGGATATTTGGTCAGCACTGACCATCGCGCTTGCTGGAAACGCCCGCCTCACCTAGTTCGCCAATCTCAAGCCCTCCCCTTCACTTGTAGCTTCGATAGCCTGAGGAGTGTCTCGTTCACTTGTCGTTCACCATCAGGGAAGTGGACTGAGGGTAGGGATGAGAGACGAAGAAAAACGAGTTGACTATATCGGCGACGAAGCGACGTGGAGGGGAGAGCTCCGAGCAGGGATTCGTCCGAGGAGGATATGGAAGCAGGTTTGTTCGAACTTCGATTAGAGGAGGTCGTATGCTCACCTTCGTCCCCAGGGACTTCCGGACACCCAGCCCACTATGGCGGGCCGTTTGGGGAAAAACTCCGAGCGCAACTCTTTTGTCTTTTGCGCCACTTTTCACCTCATTTTCTACGTTTTCGAGCAACTTTGGGTCGTTCATAGATCGGCGCCACTTTGTAGGTCGGAGCGCAACTTTTCGAGGTAAGAGCGCAACTTCGGGGGTCAGAGCGCAACTTTCCGTTTGGCAGCGCAACTCTTTTGATGGGAGCGCAACTCTTCTCAGCGAGAGTCGAACGAGAGCGCCACTTTCCCTGCGAGCTCCAGAGCCTCACTCGTGGTGTGTCTGGTCACTTCAGTAAATAGCGTAGCTACCAGGGACGATATGCGAGTGCAGCATCGTCTTCCGAAGTACCGGGTGTCAGTGGTTCAATGGTCATCGATCGTGTCTTGACTATTAGTATGTTACGATGTACCATATGCCGATGTAACTGGATCATCAATCGATATCCAATCTCTTTGTCAACTCTTCGTATCCTTGATACACTTCGTACTTCGCCGAGTCGTCAGGTATCTTTTCAAGTTGTTACCTTGCACCATTCAAAGTCCAGCTTTGGGGCTGGGGACCTTTGCCGCATTGGCATCGGGTTTTACAGTCATGGGCAACCCTAATTTCAACCCATGACAGTCGCATCGCGCCCTCATGTGTAGTGAGATGATGCTCGAAACCACAGATTACGATCCACGAATGAATACACATACTCTTCCAGCGTCGCTGGGCTCGGAACTCGTGACCGTTACTATGGGCTTTCTATCTAGTATCAATTCTAACCATTCGCTATCTCGAAGGCATTGTAAGCAATAAATCCATGCTCCACGCTGCTTACCGAAAGAGATAAACGAGCTTTTTCGTGAGTATCAGGCACCATGAGGAGGCACAGATCGACGGATGCAAAAACAGACCATGATGGGTCTTTGCGCTGAGAGCCTTGAGCGCCGTTGGGCACTTTGTAATGCTTGAGTGGCTTGCTGGATTGAAGGCTGAAGCGATCTCGCAGGCATCTAACTACTTCTGTCAGAAGCACTGGATATGCCAGTGATTCTGACCATATGAAGGATCAGCAAAGCGTGGACATACTCAACCGCATCTAGCTCTACTGCAACCGGAAGGTACGATTAGCGAATTGGAAGCGGATCCTCGTGTGTTGTATGCCAAAGACGCCTCTCGTCAGGCCAAACCGGTGTATTCATAGTGCAGAAAGGCCGTGCCTGACCGTGACAGTTGTTTCGAGTTTGCAATGGCAAATTTACCCTGACGAAAGGGAAGCTTATCGTTTGGAATGCACTTCAAAAACCCTTCGAAGGCGATAGAGGGTGCCTCGAGTGAGGCCCTGGAGCTCGCAGGGAAAGTGGCGCTCTCGTTCGACTCTCGCCGAGAAGAGTTGCGCTCCCATCAAAAGAGTTGCGCTGCCAAACGGAAAGTTGCGCTCTGACCCCCGAAGTTGCGCTCTTACCTCGAAAAGTTGCGCTCCGACCTACAAAGTGGCGCCGATCTATGAACGACCCAAAGTTGCTCGAAAACGTAGAAAATGAGGTGAAAAGTGGCGCAAAAGACAAAAGAGTTGCGCTCGGAGTTTTTCCCCAAACGGCCCGCCATAGCCCACCCTCTAAAGCGGGTACACCTACTATATAAGACAAGCGACAGTCAGCACCATGTTTCATCTCGATCAGGTGAGATTGGTGAGGGTTTCAGCAGCCCGAGTGCAGCGAAAGCGTTCGAATTGGGCTACGAATGTAGGAATTGAAGTCGGTACTCCGTATCGTAAGCACGTATCGAAGGCTTACGATTCGGATACATACCCTCTAGGCCATAGATAACCCACAGTCTCTACACACGCAAAGACGCGTGAACATGGTCGAGCGACAACGCGAGCCCCACCTACCCCGTCTATGTAGCCTTCGTATCCAAGCTATACTAAGCACGTTAGATGCCAGTACTTGGGCTACGAAGTCGGGATGGAATGCTTACCTACAGGCTATCCTATATACTGCGCGTGAACTTCCGAAAGATCTACCAACGAAACCATGTCAGAACCGATCTCGCGACACGTAAAAAGCGTTCGAATCACCTGCAGACAGCGCTCCGCTCTGTTTAGATCCAACATTTCGTAGAAGCACGGAGAACCCTCCGGCGAATGCGAAGGAGATGTCGATATGTGCCATGGCCCGATGAAGGATTACCAGCCCGGGACAAGGGGTCATTCAAGAGTATGGCGTGCGAGGTTAGGTTTCCATCGCCTTCGAATTCAACTACCTTGTTACACGTTTCCCCGCTCTCGCGTCCGAAGGGCTCCACAAGCCCCTATCCACTCCCTTTGACTAGACGGCGCCGCTCCTAACGTCGGTGCATGCACCTCTTAGCCTGAGATGAAAGCTCTGTTCTCGTAGGTGAGTCAGGACCTCTTCCGAGTCATAGACGACCCAAGCTCACCCATGCTTAACACTGGGGCTCGTGATATTGCGCTCGAGGCGCATTCGCGGGCTGTGGAAAATAAGAGAAGGGTAAGGAGGTGTGACGAACGGAAAGTTGGAAGTTGAAATCAGAGTCGAGAGTCACTGTTCAAGAGAAAGGGAGAACGAAATGAGAGGACGGTTAGTTTTTGTTACATCGATAATGGACGAGCTGTTCAGGCTGACTGTCCGCCCAGGTCGACCTTTGGAAGCGATTGTTAGTAAATGCAAGAGCGTCGTCGGGAACTGCGAACCCACCTACAGCCTCGAACCTCGCTTTCGCTTCAATCCATAGCGCCCCAATGGTACCCGAGGACCACAGCGCCAACGTATAGTCAGTTAATGTGAGATTTGGGGACCCTTTGACGGCCAAAAGCGGCGACGATTCCCTAGTGAGAGAGGAAGGCCAATCAGTATACCCTTGTTCCGCAAAGGCATATGCTTACCTGAACAACCTGGCGGTCCATTCTCACCAGCAAACACCCACAAAGCTTTGTACTTTGTCTGACTAAGTGGTGGATCGGTGACCACCCCACATTTGTAACGAACGCAGTGCGAACCTGGTAAGGAAAGCGTCGGGTGTGGTGAGCCCTGGTCGAAGATAGAGAGTGCCGGGGGAACGAAAGTAAGTATGCTTCTTCAACGACGTTCACACGACGGACTTATTCCGGGTCTAAAGAAAACACTGGGTTTGGAGAAAACACCTCGCAAGAGTGCACGCGTGACGATGACCTCGGGGCGACGTAACACTGAAGGATGTGGAAGGAAATCTCGGCGGAAAAAGACCGAACGTCAAAGGTCGGCTACGTACCATGGGGGTGACCGTATCGGGCCCGACAAAGTAGTCATATACTCGCAGCTTCACGCGCTATCCGCAGCCGATACCACTGCCTATTTGTTGCAGCGAGCTGTCTTCCGGCCGCTCTGAGACTAGACCCCAGCGTGAACCTATCGTGCAACTGGAATTAACGAGACTGGAAACGATATGAGGGATATATAGGCCAATCTTACCTTGGCGTGTCCCGCAGGAGGGAGTTGCGCAGGCTTAGCATCGTCCGGACGAATTAACAAACGAAAAATGACGAAGGATGAGCGAGGGCGCGCTCAAGCCTTTCCCGAAAGATTAGTCAAACTAGACGCTCGACGCCATTGTTGGCGCCGACAGTCATAGCACCTCGAGCGTGGCATTCGCCTTAGAACCTGCAGATGTCGGGCGCCCACGTCCGGAGTGACGACGAAGAGCCACAAAGCTCTATATGAGCGAACCGAGGCGCGTCTCTCGGAGAGGGGATACAGAAAAAGGCTTGTCATGGAACCTGTCGGTGTTGTGCTGAGACGAGGAGCAATCACACGTACCTTTCTGGACCCCTTCCGCTGTCAATCGAGAAGTGGGTCCTCGTGCTCTACAGCGAAGTTCGCGTTATGAACTAGCTCCCGTCGTATAGGGAGTTGGTCAACTTCTCTTCATTGATATTAGGTGTAAAAGGTAATATAGCTGGTGAACATGAGCGATGGATGAACCGGCGGACATTAGGAAGAGTGAAAAAGGAGGTACTGAAAACGAATGCTGCGATCAGCGTTTCGAGATGAGAGCAAAGCGATAAGCGACGAACAGAGTAAAAAGCAAACGCGGTACAGGCGCGAAAGCGATGAAAGAATACACTGAAAGTTCAACTGCAGCCCTGCAGTCTCCTTCGCCGAAACTCTGCACGAGTCTTAGACTACGTCTCTGAGCGCAGAGTTCGAAGCTGGGAAGGTCCTGTATATTCCAGAGGCGAATATCGTTAGCGAGGTATCAAGAAGCATATATTGAAGGACGTACTGACCAGAATCGAGAGGTCACGCCAACCCACTGGCAATGATGGGCAGCATAGACTCCAGGAGACGCTGGCAGGTCATTGACTCGGCATGGATATGCCGGCGTCTAAATAGGGCGTGTATCGTGCCATGAGGATTGGGGGGAAATATGCAGAACGCTCGAGACGGGTGTAGTGGTGGACAGCCCGGAACCAGCGAAAATGATTATCCCCAAGTCGAAGAGGGGAACAGCCCATCGGAGCAAGCCTGAAGCGTTTAGGTGCAGCATATGGTGATTTAAGAGGAGAGACACCTGACGACCGATATGTGGGTTTGGGAGTTGATGAGGTCGGTGGAGACGAACCCGATGTAAGAGGGTCGGCGGGGAGACTAACGCGGGAGGCGCTCGCATTGAACCTTGTTGGAAGGAGGGACGAGAGCAAGCGGGAGGGTAGCTCCACAGGTGAAGGACTATCTGGGGAGCTACTGGTCAGTCACAGCAAGGACAGGAGAGGATGCACGCACGATCATTTGAAGCCTAAGTTCCTCTCGGTCTGCGCTCATGTTTCTCCCCAACCGACGCGCGGCGAACTCCCTCTTCGGTGGGTGGTTGATTAAGCGCATGGGGTATGTATGGCTCGGTGTTCCACGACGTGGTAACGTCCTGCTTCAGGATGAGGCGAGGCAAAAGGGCAGAGGGGCGTCGGAAAATGGTTCCGAGAAGCTTGAAGAATCTGGACCCAACGAGATAAGCGGCAGAGAATGGGGTGGATGCACACAAAATACGAACCGAATTCCAAGGTCCGGTCCCACCATTGAGGTCAGAGATCAAAGAAACTGGGAACGATGGTGGTCAGCAAAGTCGTGCGGTAGCAGCATATCTCGTTCATCCACGTTCTACCTCTCGTGGATAAGAGTGAACGAGCGAAAGCGCTCACCTATTCATAACACCCATATCGTATCCCAACGCCCCTTCAGCTCTGCACATGTCCGTCAATGGCGCTCCTGCTCATGAGACTGAGGCCAGCTGCTCCAAGGCCTTCCTAATCCTTGATCCTTGAGGCACCGTGTAGCGGCGGAAATGGGAGGGGAAAGAAACAGGAGGCTAGAGAAGTGCGATGGTGAAGGTTAGGGGTCAAGCACGAATTCGAACATGCTGTGTTGCGGTCACGCGCCATGCCTGACCTTCGGCGCTTAATTGCCGGATCTCCGGATTAGGGGCGTGTCCCTCAATAAAGCTGCAAATGGAGGACGGAGTAGGCAATGCGCCTGGTGGTGTCATAGCGAGGATGGGAGGGGCTTAGCAAAGTATATAGATATATTCATCCTGAATATCTTTGTTACTGCCCATTGA
Source organism: Coprinellus aureogranulatus (assembly GCA_027627275.1). Taxonomy (NCBI): domain Eukaryota; kingdom Fungi; phylum Basidiomycota; class Agaricomycetes; order Agaricales; family Psathyrellaceae; genus Coprinellus; species Coprinellus aureogranulatus. The sequence goes on along the minus strand of JANDKE010000522.1, from coordinate 6,481 downwards.
GTCCCTCTCTCGTCGTCGTCATCGCCAGTTCCTGACTTCCTTCCGCTGCAAACCCATACCCACTACCACCTTCTTACGATTTCCATCCTTTGCTTTGCGTCCACCTCCTTTGCTTCTATCCTTACTTACTTTGACCTCCTTTCTCCTTTTGTCTCCGTTCACGCCATATCCTTCCCTTCACTCAGTGCCCCTTTCTTTCAGTTTCCATCCGATTTACACCTCCACCTCCTTTACTTCTATCCTTATCTGCCTTCTTCGATCTATCCTCTTTCCTCGTCTTCACGCGGAACCGAATCCGCTCCTCGCCGTTGTCCGACACGCGCAGATACGTCGATACATGTATTCGCAACACTGAGGATCCAGCAGTTAGTCCTACCGCCTCCTTCTCATCCAGGACCTGAACAAGCGTACCTCGAAGCTAGTGTCAAAGCAGTGGACGAGTACTGACTGACTTCGGTTTTAAAAGGGAGCCTGGGCTCGGAAAATTAGTCAAAACCCACTAGAAATTCACACATTATTTCGATGACGATTAGAACCTCGTATTCAAGCGGTACCTTCGCCTTGCAGGTTTGTATTGAAATCTACAATGACTATATGACAGCTTAGCTCCCTTTCCATAATGTAGGTAAACACTTGACCTTTTCCTCGACGGTCTCTCTTAATCCTAACTGCGAAGAAAGGAGTCCCGACGAACTGCCGACGAGGATAGTTCAAGACCAACCGTCGCACTCACAAGAAACACTCCGCTTACCTGGTTCGATGCCTCACAGCGTTTGCCTTCGGTCGCAGCTTTAATGGCGTGTTGTACGTCCTGTTCTTCGTCACCGCGGTCGACGGAAAGTAGGGTACGCGGAGGAGAAGTGGTGGAGCTATACCGGGCAAAGCGAGGGTCAGTTTGAGGTTCGAATATAGTTACGTAGAGCGGTGTCTCTCCTTCGTAGTCACAGACACCTCGGAAACCAAATTCGCCATCTAAACGACGGTACACCGACTAACGACAGCAACGAAGGTCAGTCCCTCGTCTTCAACTGCGGTTTAGAAGCATTAACGCGTTTCTCCGTTGCATTTGGGAAATATATTCCGCGCCCAATGCCAGTACCGCGTTTCAAAGCATAGCGTCGAAGACTTACAATCATTATGCGGAAAAGCGCGCTCCACGAGCTACGGCTAGCCCGTCATCTCATTGCAATCAATGGTGAGCCCTATCGACTAATGCAGTCAAAATTCGCCCATCTACCTGCAGCTAACGCCTCACTTACCTTGACGACACAGATTTCGCATTCGCTCTCTGCGCAACGCGATGGAGGTCAGTACGGTAGGCTACGACGTAGGGAACGAACGCTTACCTACCCCCAACACTCCTCCTCGTCGATCATTCGACTTAATTGCGGCGACTGCGAGCACACTTCTGAGGAGAGCGAAAATCGCGTCAAAACAGATCTTGTGGCGGGAAAATGGACTGTGGCATACCTGGGTCGGCGAATTCACACTCCAAATTGACCTACAACTTTACGGAGGCTCGAGGAGTCCTCCTTGCTACGCAGGGGCCGGAAGGGACGAGAAACGTGAAGCATAGGACCGATTTGAGTCACGGGATCGAGCGCGAAGCGAAGAAGGTTAGCTCGAAATCCAGAATACGAACCATAGGTATTAGGCATACCTTTGTACCCGAAGGAATCCGCACTGTTCCTCGCTTATACCCTCGCACTACGTCCTAATGCTCCCCTTCGGTCCTACTACGACCGTCAGCTTCGACGATGCGGACTCGAAAGCCTATCGTCGAAGGTAAGTCATAACGGTACGTGTTCGACGCGAACACCCTTACTGACCTGATTCAACGACTGGGAGTCGTCGGCGAATCCAGAAGGCGCGCTCGAACCGCGTTCGTGCGCTTGGAGGGTGGGACGGCGGTGCGGCGAAGATCCGGAGTGACAAGGGGCGTCAAGGACACTAAGGTGAATTCGATAAAGGTGAGCTCACCATCCAGCATACAATATTCAGCTCACCTTTGCACCTGAAAGCTGCGGCGATTTGTTATCGCTCCCGCGTGGCTCCCTTCCAAATCCAATACGCCGTCCCATCGAAGACGACTACGCAGTTCTGGAGGTCCACTGACGAATGTAAGTCAGTACCGATCCAATACCTCCAATGTACGATACGTCAATTTACCTATATCGAGGTCTGCGCGTCGTATTCGAGGAGGTACGACCTAGAGGGATATCGAGGGCGCGTTTCAAGCGCTGTTCTGGGCTAGAAAGCGTAGGTGAACCCAGAGACGGATGTTGAGTGCGTGAAGCTGCGGGAGGGGCGGAACCTAAGGGAACCGGGATAAGAACATTGAGAGAGAAGCGAATTTTGACTAGGTCAAGTATCCGAGGAAATAGGCTGACCTTCAACCCTAGAGTCTCGGTTGAACGCCCAGGAGGCCTCTGTTCATGCCTTCTCCTGCGTTGGACCTCTCAGTGCCGAGAAGAACTAAACCCAATATGGCGTACGCACCCTCTCACTGACCTCCGACACCCTCACAAAGGTGCCAGTGAGGTCCGCTAACGAACGATTCCGTATACCATTCTGCATCGTTCGCCATGTCTCGATCTCCGATGCCCAGCACCTCTTCGATCCGCTGGAGAATCTCGGGAGAATAGGGTCCGCCGATTCTGTTAAGCTAGCGGGAAAGAAGGCGACGGTCTGCTTGAAGATCTGAGGAAGAGGAGAGGACGAGCGAAAGCCGATTATCGATGCCGCCGTCCAGAAACACTCGTCCATTGGTCAAGGTCACTCGGCGCCATTCGCGAGGCAGAGAAGGCAGACGATGTTCGAAGGCGTGAACATAGGGCCGACGACCGGTCTTCCCTGAGCGCCCTCCATACCCAGGGAAAGCGACCGGAACAGCGAGCGGATGCGAGACGACAGCAGCGAACGGACTTCGCTTTCCCCTGCGGGAAGAGACTAGGGCAAGCCAAAAAATTGAATTTCGTACTAAAGATATCAACACTCTTTCGACGGGAGTCTGTTCAACGTACTAGCAAAGTTATCAGTATCCTTTCCCTTTCAGAGAATGCATCGGAAAGGGTTACCTTCCAAACTACTCGAATACCGCTTACGAATGAAGGAGTTCATAGTTTGGCCGTAGGGTCCACGACCGATTGAACCTGATGATATCGGGAATCCTGCGTAAGAAGAGATATCAGCATGGGTGAAACGAGGTAGATTATGACCGAAAGTCGGGATACGGAGGGGGAGATCACCCCTCATCTTCAGCGCAGGCAGAAAAGGGCAAGAATGCCGAAGACGGACGAAAGAGGGAAGGATATAAAGAAGTCGGTCGAAAATCGTGACGAGAAGGGGCGGAATGCGGGTTTAGCAGGGAGTAGGAAAGGAGAAACCACTGTGGAGGGTCACTGGACGGCGAAGGGAGACGTACCCCAGCCTGGCGCACATCCAGTCTTGCTGAGGACTCGTATACCACACTTGGTAGTGGGTATCGTCGTAGGTGGAAACGTCGGCGAGACGTTCTGCGTTGACGGCGGCACCCAGTGTTGGTGGCTCGGAGATCTGGAGATACAGTGCGCCTTGAACAAAGAATCCGGGGCCAGTGGACACAGAGACCCCTGACCGGAATTCGTCAAACGGCGAATGGACCTAATGGGAGTGTGGGTCACCCATGTTCGAGATGCTGTAGTCGGCAACATCTGGTGCTCCATGAGTGGACGAGCGAAGTGCGGTTTGGTACGGGAGAGAGTAGATACCGGGAGCCATTGGCATCGGCGTCGACGAGGAGAGGCGGTGCTGGGCAATCCCTAGGTGGAAATCAGAAGAGGGAGGAGAGGAAGTCGGTGTTGAGGCCTACAAGATAGAGATGTCCACTCATGTGCTGAGCAGGAGAGTAAATGAACGTACCATATCCATAGATGACAAGGCCAGTTTCTCCTCTCCTCTCCCTCGACTCAAACTCTCTCGTCAATTCGTCCTTGCTTGGGTGTAAAGTCCGAATTCGGGGAGGTCGACCGCAACGAACGTTCGGCGTTAACCACCTTCTCCGAGGGAAAGGGCGCAGGACGGCGAGATATGGGCGTGGAGGTCGACAAGTAGGAGCCTCTCTGTCGCTGCGGACGCAGCCTGTTCGAACGGGAGGTCAGCCGGTGAGCGGATATCTAGGATGGGAGGGAGACGCACCGCAGAGCATATCTCGGCTTTGGCGTCAACGGCGATGATAAGAGGAGGACTTCGGCGCGTTCCTAAGAAGATAGTAAGCAAGAGGTGATCGAGAGATCACCTCTAAGCCCAGTCAGCCGCACCCGAAAGTGAATGAGGAAAAGAACTCACGTCCTCGTGAACCATTGCACCTCAGAGGGAACGCACTCTCAGCTCTCCAATGCTCCATGCATCCACTCCGGAGGACAAAGCGGCGGTTTCCGACAGCTTCCTATTGCTGTCTTCGTGATAGGCCGCCAAGATTAGATAGGGGAAAGAGGATCAAGAGAATGGGATGGCGGTGGTAAGGGGTTGACCGAGGTGACGGTTGCGATCGAACGTCATACCGGAGCGGCCGGCCCTTGACAGCCGAATCCCGGGATTAGGGGCTCGTTCCCCAAATCCAGCGGACTCTTCCTATCCTGGTCAATGAGGACGGGGAACGCTCAGCGTCACGATAGTTACAGGAGAGTGAGAGAGACGCAGTGGCAATTCTGATTTTTCAAATATAGGCTGGATAAACCAGACGACATGGGCAAATTCAAACGTCTCAAAGGTTACGCGCGAATTCGGGGACTGGTGAAGATCCAACCACATTTCCCCCCGCTGTGCAGACCTTGTCGGGTTGATCTCATTCCTATCGAGCGTACACAACGCCAAATTGCAGTTCCTCAATTCCCTGAGCCAGTTCTTCTCCGTGGACTGTTCTCAAGTCCAATTAAAACCCGAATGAGCCAATGACTGACGTTCGACTCTCTACCCGTAATGTAGCGAGTCTCTCACTCCGCAAGAGAAGATTCAGCACTATTCCAGACGAGTACACGCTATACTCACATCTGCAGCGGTCGTTTACTGAAATGATTACCGCGATCTCAGAGATATCTGAAGCCCACACTGGTACACTCAATGGACGACGGATTGTATCGTAGGGTAATTCGAACGATCCCACACCCTCCTTATCCAGTTCTATGAGCTCCCTACCGTTCTACCGCATAAGGCTAAGGAATATTTCACAGTTCCCCCTCTACGCCTTGAAAGTCCGTCCATATATTAAGAAACACCCCTTCCCTCTTTTATTGAATCCTCTTGACCCTGCTCCGAGCGCGAGATCCCATCGGTTTGGTTCGTTTACCTTGTGCTCCTGGCTCTTACGCAAGTTCGGTTCGTCTCCAAGCTGCTTGAGCCTTCGAGCGGGAGATCGTCCTTCTCTCACTGGGACTATCCATCTGGGTTTCAACCGGGCGTTCGACCGTTGCACTCGGTCGTAAGTTCAAAGTGAGTGGTCCAACTTTCTTATCGTGGTCGCTCTGCGCGAATTCCCCCCGAATCTGAATCGGTGCGTCTGCGCAGTCTAAATAGACTCGCTTCCGCGCCCTGAATAAATCGAAGCAGCGGGGCGTACGCGTTCTCTGCTGCCTCTTCATCCCCCAAGATTGGTAGCATGCACACACCACAGCACCCTAGTTCTCTCACTCGCTATTCCTTCCAACTCCCAAATCCAAACGTACGCTCCTCTTCTTTCTCCCGGCTATTCAGATATATCTACGCTACCCTTGAGAGCTTATTCTAGCGACGGTATGTGAGTAATTCTTGTCCCTTCATAGACGGAGATTGTCGTCGATGCGATTGCGCTTTCGAGAGCGAAGCTGAGGTGTTCAAACGCTCTCCGGGAAGAGAGGAAAAGGGTATCAACGAGAAATACTTGGAGGACGAGCGAAGACTGATCTTGGGTACCCCGAATGCATTTTAGCCCAGCGGGGCGCATAGACGATCGTCGACGCTGGTGTCCTGGGTCCCGGGGCAGACCGAGGTGGGATGTAGCTATCGAAGAGTTTGCCGACGGCGAAATTCCCCTCCGAGATGCATAGTCGAGGGAGTGAACGGCAGCATATGCCTGTAAAAGCGCTATGCTTGGTGGGACAACGCCCGTGAGGTACGCTCCTCGCAAATACGTCAGTTATAGCCTCCCTCTCACTCTCGAAACGCCCAATCGTCGTGCGTGTACTGAGCTCGTGTCTTCTCGCAGGTGCTGATAATTTCATTTTGAACGGTACAGAGCCTATCTCTAATTTATCGAACCTCAGGGAGGGGTCCCTTCGAATAGATAACGATGGGAGTAGGTAGAGGTAGCGATTGTGCACCCTACGCGGTGTGATCGGGCCGTGGGTATGCGACGCTCAGTTTGGATAGACGGACACACGTGGCGTAGCTCTATCCCAAAACGACCATGTCTGCCAACCCCCCGATCGATGAAAGTGAAGCCAATCTGCACAGGGCGGTCGGTGGC
>JANDKE010000521.1:0-23939 GCA_027627275.1 Coprinellus aureogranulatus | reverse complement strand
AGGGCTGGCTCACCAGAAAAATGAATACACCGATGACGACACCCAATAGTCGCCCCGACAGCCTGTATATCCTCCTACGGCAAGTTCAGCCCTCCCACCCCCTGTAGACCCTGAGGATAGCCGAAGGCTTACAGAGAGAAGTACGTTTGAACCGCGACAGCCACTGTACCGTTCCGTTGTCAGACAATACAGAACAAAGCATTCGCGTATACAGGACTTACCGAGCGACATGTATACAGCCAGGAGCATTGCCATAGGTGGGGCCTGGAAGCTGAAGTCCCCGCGCGGAATCAACTTGCAGAGTATGTGGTAGACATTGCCTGTGACGCCTATAACGCTGGCGAGTTCCACCAGCGAAACGAATGCAACTGTAGTCCAAGAGCGATAAGTCTATTGGCAATTTGAGACTAGGGAAGGACGTGCCGAGGATTAAGGAACGAATGTGAATCCGGGAGAATTTATTTGTCTGGAAGTAATGGACTGTAGCGCGTCTATGAGCTCGCGATACGGAAGCTCAAGGGAAGGACTCACCGGATTGAATGAAGAACGCTCCGTAGAGGAAGTACGAGAACAATGCTCCTATCAACTGTGCTCTCTGGTGTGAGGGGCGATCGTTGTTCTCCAAGGACGATAGTGTAGACGCACCAAAGGACCCGCTAGGCTAGTACTGGATCCGTTCATCCTCGTGGATTAGCATAGGTGCTTGAACGTTGCTGCGAATCACACCCACAGCGAGGGAGAACCGCCATCTCTAGCCTCCATCCAGCTGATTGCCACGTTCGAGTGGTCCTTTCCTCGTGCTTCGTCAGTCGCTGGGTGAGAGTCGTGGCGTTCAGAGCAAAGGAGGGTCGCCGCTGGTCGCTTTGTGGCACCTGGCCGAGAGCCTACATATAAGTAGGTGGGGGATTGAATTCAAAGCGAAAACGCTCGTTCTTTCCAGGACATCACAATTCAGCTGTCAGCGTTCCCGGGCCGCATGTACACAAGCACAACGTAAACGGCGTTCTCTGGGACGGGGTGAACTGAATTGACCGTTCCCTGTTCCTCGTTCGAAGCCTATAACTTTGTTTCGAGGGCGCCCGTATTAGACAGGATGGCGCTTTCGGAAGGCATTGGGGCTAGCCGGGTAGGCTCGTTCAGAAAGCTTCATTCCATGGTACCCTTGGCATCGCCATGCTCTCATCCCCAGACATAACCCCAGACCCTGATTTGCCACCGGTAGCGAATCGTGGGTTGCACCCTGTCCACGATCCCGAGAAGGAATAGCAAGATACGGCATGGTGGGCGCCCGACACGCACTCTTCGCAGTTTTAGAGCCCCCTCGTGGTCATCTTTTCAATCGATAAGCCTTGTGGCGCCGTACGCAGACCCTCCTGCTTCATTCCCGAATGTATTCCGACCCTCAAGGTGTCAAGAACGACTGCAGCCCAGGATATCGAGTGAAGTTTGGATGCTGAAACCTCACCTTCTTTGAGGACCCACAGCCCAAGCGAGGTAGCTTGGGTGGGAGGATGATTCACGGCATGATTCCAGTTGTGCGGGTGAGAACGAGGCTGAGCAAGGTAGGAAGGTGAAATATCGAGGGGAGGTCGATGCCTAGGCGCTATCAAGCTACCTGAGCGCGTTCAACAAGCTTTATTGAGTCTACGGGTGGAGAACGATCTTCATGGTTTGGAACAACGTCCCTGGTCCCCTTGTAGCCGCCGGTTCGATCGTTTCCGGTCCCGGTTCGGAACTTCGGACGGTTCCATTTCCAGTGATCCGAAGCCAAGTTGGTCATTTTACTGAGTCTACTCCCAACCGCCATGTCTGCTTTCTACTCTTTCGAATTTGTTTGTTATCGCACCCACCAAGCCCAAGATGGATGCGCTCTAAGCTTTCCTCGAACGGGCTAAGTCTGTCGACGTCTTCCACGGTCTGGGTCCAACCCCAACCTACATCTCGAAGTGGATCCTCTGCGAAACGAATGCTATAGAACCGCAGATGATTTCAAGGCTTATTCTCCAGACTCTGCTCAATAACTCGGGTCCGACCCCGGATATGAAGTGTACGGAACCCGAGACAATGACAGGAAAGCACGTCCAACAGCGGCGTTCAGACGCGGGCAAGTTGTGGACTGCGTTCACATCCGAGTCACTGCACGATAGCGCTTCCTCCACCTTTTCAGCTGTATGACTCTCCTGACAGGAAAGACAGACGCTGTCCTGGAATGGACTCGATATCTTGGTTTGGAACAAATCTTGTGGGCCATCGGGGAGGGGGCAAACGCCTTCCGATCCTCTCGATTTTGATTAGGGTTGAACATTGAACTCTCCGCTGTCGTGAACCTAATCCTCATGCCATAGTGACCGAGTATGAACGCGCGAGTGCGCAGGGAGAGTAGGAAGTGAAGGTGCGCCTGCTCTGTTCAATTTAGCTTATGTTCGATTGCTCATTGAGATTGTAGTTACAGCATTCAGGTCTATCCAGCCACTGACTCTTGAATTCCGCGTTCATGGACCCTCGCTTTTGCCTTGTCCAAAGACTCCTTTCGACCTCCATGATTCAAATTTCGGGGGTGGCATTTCCTGAGGGACAATCGCCTTGGAACCACCTGTACGACCCCTTCCAGCCTTCCATCCGCTCTCCCACTTTCACTTTCCCCCACCCAGTACATGGGAGCGATGCCCTCCATCGACACCACCATGCCAGATGCACGCGTCATGGAGTACCTCCTCGACTTGATGCCACCCGCGACGTTTGTCTCTTGCATCCGCATTTCCCTCAATCCAGCGATGGGCCACTCCCCGGAGGAATTCAGGGCGCTCGTCGAGGCCCTCAAAGGGATGGGTTTCGAGAGAGCTGTGGCTCGCGCGGAGCGGGAGGTGTGCTCCGGTGCGAAGGTTCAAGGAGAAGATGATTTGAAGCCGGTGGAAGAGAAGTCGTGTGTTGTCTCTGACGAGGGGTGTAAAGCCCACAGGGACGTTGTTCGCGCCTATCTCCTGTGGCTCGTCTTCTGTCGCATCATCTCGTCCTCCTTGATCTGCAGCATCCTCTCTTCCTCGTCCAACAAAGCGGTCCAGCCCATCACTGAGTCACATCGTTCCACCGAGAACACATTCCAACAGCTCGCCAAACTACGCTCCGACCTACCGAAGATAGTTGAACTGGAGGATGATGTCCCTAACGTTTTCGATGGTACCGCGAACCTCGAGACGCCATACTTCACCCCTCCTCCTTCGCCCGTTCCCACTTTCGCTGCTGGTCAACTTGTTCTCTCCAATCACATCTCCGCGACAACGTGTTCAGACTCGACATCCACGGACCCATGCGCTCCCTCACTCGATGCTCAGACTGGCATCACACGGTTGGAGGGTAACGATAGTCCAAGCTTGGCTGTTCCTCCCTCCTTGTTCTCGACGACTTCAGACGATATCATTCTTACAATGCTGCCTGCCACCGACATCGATTCGGACGGAGGACTGTTCCCTTTTGCTGCTGAAGGGAGTGTTGTGGCCGCTCTGACAGAAACGGCGATGGAGGAGGCCACACTGACGAAGGCAATGCTATACAAGCTGGCCGCCATCCTTCACATCTTCCATCTGTCCCAAGCCAGACCTCCATCTCTCCAACCACTAAACCCGCTGAGGCGGAAGCAAATTCAGTGCTTGATGCACCTTTGTCTGACCGTATTGCCGCGCCACCGCTCTCATCCGAATCGCCCACAAGTACACCATCAACGAGCGTAGCAGCTCCTTCGCCCACAGCTCCGGTCGCTCCATTGACAACTGTAGTCTCTCCTCCTCCAACTCTCCCATCTACTACTCCACCAGCCGTCTCGAGCAATCGCTCCTCGGCGTCGAAGTCCAAAGGGCTCTTGCCCCTTCCAATGCCTACCGTACCTGAGGAGTTTCTGGACCCCCCCACTGGTAGGTCGAAACTTGAAGTTCGCTTTTCTTCCAATGCCGTGCAAGATGTGCGTCGCGCTGCCTCCATTTTTCCGGCTGAGCCACGCTCCAACCCCTTCTCCGCATTTCCAGCAAGCTCAGGAAACGGTGCTCTCGCTGCGTATTTCGGCCGAGAGAACACTCCTTTGCTCCGATGGAGTGGTAGTTGGAAATGATCTGAGCGTGGATAGTGGTACAGTCGGCGGAACGTGTCCTCGGCATTGAGCTCGGGTTTCCATTGTAGGCTTGCAGGAGGGAGGCACAAGATCTACCGTAGGATGCAGTGAATTATCGAGGTCTTCTTTAGCATCGGTGCGTTCAAGAGTTTTACGGTAATCAGGAATACATGTCACCTTCTCTACGTTCGTACGTGTACCTCTCGGCCCGTCCTTTCGAAATTAGAATTACATTGATACCCATATACCATACCTTCTCCTGTTCTTCCGGTGTTGTAAAGCTCAGGACATCTGCCTATGCAGGGATACCTTCGTACGGCAAGGTACACGATATGGACTCCATAGGATAGCGCCTTTCATACGTTCATCCACATTCGAGGACGTGTCCTCCAAGCCCAACGGAGCACTAGGCCACTAGCAAATACAGTCACTTCCTTTGCGATCTCCGCTGGCGAACGATGATCAACTGATTTATTCCTTCAATCCATCTATATTTCCGCTTCCCTGAGAGTTCTCAAGTAGTAGAGAGCATACACATATATCTCATCCTGAGGCCAGAAATTTGTACAGGGAACGCATGCGACACCTTTCAACAAGGAGCGCCAGAGGCGGTAGCACTACGAGATTATTGAATCGGGACCCCATCGCAATGGCTGTCCTCCATCTCTTGCATCCGGCGCTACACCGACGATACGGACGACACTGGTAATTATCACAACAGACCGTCCTTCAGAGACCTTTTCAAAGTCACATTCATGGAGTGAAACGACTCACCTGATTGTGAACCAGAATGAACATGTAGTCGTTGAAACTTATCACCCTTACGCGTGGAGATGTATTGCCCGAAAAGCGGAAATCATCGTGAAAGCCAGGTCGCTGTATCCACGGATTTGGGTCACATTTGGCGAGATCGCCTTGGTTCAATGCAATCCGGAAGTTTGAGCGGCGCATTTCTTGGAAGACAATGTTCACGAAGCAATATTTGAACGTGGGGAGGAGTGAATCCTCGATCGGGACTTCGGGGCCTTGACCTATCGAGAAATCAGCATTGGTAAAAGAGGCAGGTTAAACGGAGAGTGACATACACAAGAGCACACGAGAAAAGCGGTCCCATATCCATTGATCGACTTCACCCTCACTGACTTCGGGAAAAGCAACCCCACACCGAGCTGGATCCTCCAGGTAGTCGAGAAAAGACTTGTGGTAAAAGGAGTAGCAGACATCCCAACCAGCTGGGGCCGGCAAATCATGAGCTCTCTCGGGACACTTCTCGGAATCGACACCCGCCGCGTGCTTCCCAACGTAAATCAGCGAGGGTACGGACACGAGGATGTGAGCCTGTCCTTCGACAGACTCAAATAATCGATTGACTGTCCAGGCGGAGGGATAAAATGCATATCCCTTGCCCTCTTGGTCTTCCACGTTCTCCGGAGGACTTGGTGAGCCATTAACCACATGATGGTGTCGATGGGACGCGGGCTTGTGTTTCTCAGGACAGCAGTGTAGAGGGCGTCCAAGGAATGGAATGGGCTCGGCCCTTCTTGAAGAGGCTTGATGCTGAGGACAACATCGAGCTGCTCCTTTGGAGACCGTCCAGGGGTGTCAACGAATCGAACGACAGTCGCAGCATAGATGAACTGTCCGGATGCATTTTGAACGAGGGTTGCAATGTCGCTTTGTCTGGGCCAAGTGAAGGAAGCTAACCCATAACGGCGTCTGAGCTCGGCGAACTTGGAGTTGAGGAATAATTCGATGTCCTTGTCGGGGTCGTATTTGTCATCGAGAAAGATTTCTGTAAAACTATTTGCAGCCTTCTCGTCGAGGAAGTGACGAATCCACGTCTCGGGACGGCTGGCGATGATGAGGCGACAGGGAAAAGTGGGATCACGGAGAGCCTGAAGAACGAGGGAAAGGACCTCGATTTGGTCTTTCTCCCTCAACCGGTAGGGATCTCCGTAAGTGTCCTCCCCGCATTCGTCAACGCCGTCAATGATTACGACCAGCGGTGAGCCTGATACGAAATTGTGGCGAATGGAAATGTGTCGCAGAGGGTGGAGAATGAGAGCTTCCATCTGTGCCTTGAGACTTCTCTTGAATATTGCTGGGTCCCCCTGGATGGCGGATAGCATGTGCTTTGACATTTTATCTTTCAATGCGGGGTGCTGGTGAAGCTGGTATGCAAGCGTTGTGACGAATCCTCGCTTTGACTTCCTCTCGATCGAGCCGGTGTACGAGGCGAAATAGAAGGAAGCGGCGAGCTGACCTTGCTCATCGAGCTTGTCAGAAATGGTCCCCATTATTGCAGTCTTGCCTGTCCCCGCCGGTCCTGTTAGCCATAGAAGCTGCTGCGGCTCGTCCTTCTCCTCCCGATGCGAAATCCAACTAAAGATATTCTCCTGGACAGCCTTTCTTGTCTTTGGATGGCACTTCGGGGCTTCGGCTCGATCTTCGGAGTTGTGCATTGCCCCGCATGCGACGTGTGCATACAGCTCTGTAGGACCAAGATCAGCCAGTCCTCTCCTCAGTACATCGTCCACAGAGCAGACCTCTCAAAGGGTCAACCACTCGAACCTCCTGGTGGTTAAAAACTCCAGCCTTGATGTCCACGGTGTTGGTGACAGCGTAATTTCCGCCATCTAAGGAGTGTTTGAATTGGCATAGCGAACGCTCGTCCAAGTTCATTCCACTCACCAGTGACGACGACCGCATTGGAGCTTGTCGCGTCATCGTAGTACGCCCTGGTATTGACTTGGGAAATGTCGCCAGTGCGGACGTTGGAAGCGTTCTCAAACATGAGTGGGACGGGATGGAGATGGTCAAGGGTAAAGTTGAGCCCACAGCGCAAGTTCACGACGCCCTTGTAACTGTGACAGCTGGAATGGTCGTGACCATGACCACGACTCCTTGTCACGGTGAAGCCTGACTAAGCTGGGCGCTTATTCTAATGAACTCCCGACCAACTTCAAGTTGCGCTGTCCGATAGGCGTGGCCAGACCGTATGCCGAGCTCTCAATCTTCTGGAAGGAACCTTCGAAGAGCCTTATGAAGGTACAGCTGCGTGAGATCGGCAACGCCTGGGTTTTCGACCGGTGATAGCATTCGCAGAACTATATCTCTGCCTGGTCTTCCTTAGGATCAGCTCCGGATGTTCATTGGGATGTGGGGCAAAGGCAAAATTCGGGTGCGATACTGTACCGTAGCTTTGTTTCAAAGAAGTGGACGCGAGTCTCTGCCTTCATAAGAATTTAAACTCGGATCATACTGACACCTTCCCCATTCTTGGGCTGCCCAACGAGGAGCCAGAGCGACGAACATGATCATGCGGTCGGGAGGAAACCGTTACTCAGCTTTTCTCTTATGACTGTTCATCGGCCCGGAGAACGGTTGCGCTCTCGCTCGAAGGTCCTGTCCCACTCCTTTCTAGTGAATGAGGCCCTGCCCTTCAGTGAAGTCTCCACCTCCTCCAGCGTGTTCTCAGCATCGATACTCCCTTTCTCCGTCCCAGCACCCGGTCACCGTTCAAACCACCACTTCTACCTCAGAACGATGTAGGCTCCAGCTGCGTTCTACTATGCTATCCTTGGATTCTTGAAGGGACACTCTGCACCCCGCCGATATCTGGCACTACTACAAGCCCATAGATACATATTCACAATGCAGATAAAGAAGACTTCATTTATCCTCTCTTTATCTCTCCAAGACGTCATACGTACCCAGCTCCAGTCGTAAATAGCAGCATCTGGCTACGTCCCACCAGAATCTCCGCATAGTCAGGCCACAGAATTGACGTCCATCCCTATGGCTCCACAGGTTCCCTTCTCTTTGAGCATGCATTNCTTAGACGACCGCCATGCAGGGTAACAGAGTATCNGCCTATTCGCTTGATGCANAATCTGTCAAGCAGAATGGCGANAGAGTTCCAGTCGCGGCGACGCCATGTGTCTTTCGGCAGTTCGAGAAGTGCCTTCCGCCATCGCTTACACCCTGCAAGGCANGGACGATNGAAGCGNCACTANCAAANGGTGAGCTACATCGNNCATANTCTTCCTTGCTTNTATACTCACNTGAGAATGGACCAGAATGAACATGGCTTGTAGAAGATCNCGCCTGGCAGTGANAGACCGGTNGGTAGCNGAGCAGCCTGANCTTCCGAATCCCNTATCCCAGGNAGCTGGATNACACTCTGAAAGCACANNTTGCTGGAGTGTTGGTGCNGTCCATTTCGTTCGCACAAGCTCGTTCAACAGAATATACGTGAAGCAAGTGCGGAAGGTAGGTCGCAGNGCTTCATCTATCGGAACTTCAGGTCCCGCGCCTATTCGAAATNAAGAAANTAGAGNTCAGTGNACAGAACTTGTCGGTTTTCGTTGAAGAAATGCACGCACATTTCCANACCTGATGAAATCGCTCCCATATCCATTGCCCAACCCTTTCATCGGTGANACCNGANAANCCCGCNCCGGATCGTTCGGGACTGTCGAGGAATTCGAGGAANGATTTGTGGTAGAAGGNNTAAACTGANGTCCAGNCGNCATCGGNANNNNTGGATTCGGGAACACCCAATTGCCGCCCNTAGTAGNNGGAGTCGGNAGGGTCTGAGGACNCCGACTTGGTANAAACCAGGGACGGAAGGCCNAAGAGAAGCTGNGCTTGNCCTTCGCTAGACTCGAACANACGNTNGATTGTCCANACAGCNNTNGNNTTTTGNGGGAAGAAGCCATGCATNTCCTGGANNTGGAGCCTCTGATGCGCTTTCAGCCAGAGGACGGTATCANNNGGANAGGNGCTCGANTTNANNATCGCGANGTAGAGGGCATCCANNGCAGCAAACGGACTAGCTCCGTTCTCGNGNNGGGTAGNGNNNAGAACNATNTCGAGNTGCTNNTTCGGTAGNTNGCTCANGNGAATNGANNAANCGAATGACAGTNGCAGGGTANATNAANTGCCCAGAGGNGTTTCNGCGACCANCGTNNGGATNTCNTCTTCNNTCGGCCATGTNGAAGGAGNGAAGTTGNATNGCCTGNTGAGTTCAGCGAATTTNGCCCTGAGGAAGAGTTCGACGTCTTTGTCGGGGTTATANGTATCGTCNAGNAATATNTCTGCNACGNGGCCTGNTGCNTCNTNGNCGAAGTAACGGCGGATCCAGCTNTCNGGGCGGCTAGCGACGATAATCTTGAAAGGNAAGGTGGGGTCGAGGAGTGCTTGGAGTANNACGGATAGGACCTCGATTTGGTCTTTCTCCCTNGANCGATTGGGATCGATATGGGCGTCTTTACCGCAATCGTCNATACCATCGATAACGATGACCATATNTGACCGTGNANNAGGCTTGGCGAGNACACNTGCGCGNCGGAGAGGNGNNANGANGAGAGTCTCCATTTGCNGTTTCAGGCTGCTNNTGANTACNGCNGGGTCCTCCTNCACNGCGAGTNGAANATNNTCNGACAGCNGNNCNGTTCAGNGCGGNACTGACNCTGGAGNTGGTACGCCANNGTGGTGACNAACCCCNGCTTCGANCTCGTNTCTGGAGAACNGGTGTACGANGCGAAATAGAAGGATGCGGCNAGCTGCCCTCGCTNCTCCAGCTNANCNNAGATCGTCNCCATTATCGCCGTCTTNCCNGNNCCTGCNGGTCCCGTCAGCCATAGAAGCTGCTGTGGCTGCCCCTCCTCCTCTCGGTGTGCAATCCAGCTGAAGATGTTCTCCTGGACCGCCTTTCTTGTCTTGGGGTGGCACTTGGGGGCGTCGGATCGGTCGCTCGAGTTATTCATTGCTCCGCTAGTGATATGTCCGCACAGCTCTGAGATACCTTTTCAGCCCAAACCGCCGTCAGTGTGCCTCGGCGATGCTCACCTCTCAACGGGTCAGCAGCTCTGACCTCGTGGTGGATATACACTCCAGTCTTGACATTGGTAGTTTTGTAATTACTCCCATCTAAAGCAAATAGCAATCAGCGCGACATGCCTTCGACGAGGGTCCATCACTCACTGATGCTGCATTGGAGGTCGTTCCATAGTCGTTGTACGTCTTGGTGTTGACGTGAGAGATGGAACTGGCGCGGATGTGGGAGCAGTTCTTGAACATGGTTGTGTGGGGTGGATGTGGGAATGGGCAAAGGGCAAAGGGCGTTTTGCTTGGTATTCACTATGCCTCAAACTGGTGTTCTTTCATCTCGGTGGTTTCCGTTAGCTGACTAAGAGTCTAAGATGGGCGCTTAAATCGATATTTCAGAGTCGAGGCTGCAGTGTCAGTACCTTACATATATCGAAGCATCGAATCGCCATCTCCGGTTTCGAGGACGTCCCAGAGCAGGGCGTGACAGTATCGTTATCTCGTTCCCGGGAGGACATCGTTTCCAGAGCGACTTCGGTGCGAGAGAGTCAGAATGGCCAATACTCGAGAATTCTTGGTAAAATGCGTAGGAAAAGGACGCCGGAATCGCGATGGTGTATTAATGCGGGTGGGCGACTGCCTGTCGAGCGAAGCCGTCGGACGGCTTAAATCAGACAGATCTTGGGTTTTCGTGCAGAAGGGTAAGCGGGTAGCACTATACGCCGAAGAGAAGATGTGAGTCGCGAGACCGCGCTGCTAGAGGTCCCCATAGGACAACGCCACAACCCGGACAATCGCAAGGTCGCGCCGCGAGTTCAAGTAGCCTCGTCCAGAAGTTGTTTCGGCAAAGTACCAAAAATATGGGCGCTCTGTCTGATAACGATGGCTGTTGGCATGATCTGGGTACCGACTGAGGAATTGGATGGATCGAATTAGATGAGACACACCTCGCTATTCGCTCTTTGTCAAAGGCTCGCGCGTGCTGTACGATGTTGGACCCTTCAAAGTGAGCAGATGAGTTGATACTCACCTGAACCAATCAACGGGTAACAGGTGATATAGGAGAGGGTATCGCCATGAACCGCACAACAGAAGCAATATGGCTATATGGCTAGCCTTTTCACCCTGACGCCTATCGAAGCGAACCCCTCCGCATAATTCGGGCAGACTGTGTACCTGTTAGGACACAGAGAGACGAACTTGGATCGACGGACATGGCGGTCAAGAGAAAACCCCTGTCTGGCATTTCCCTCGGCGGATCACCGAACGTCGGCGCGGAGCACCGTCGCCCCTCGGTCCGCTTCAAAGATGCCGACGCGCTCTTGAACTGCGACCATGTCCTCGCTGAAAGGATCTTCTCACTTCCTTTGACCGAGAGGCTTGATCAGTGCATCTTCATCTATAAACTGCTTTCTCACTTACTATTCCTTTCCCTAACCGCTCTCCGCATTCGACACTGACCATTTTTCAGACTATTTCAACCACTCTCACCGTTAGCGAGCACGCTCAACACCATGCCGCCTTTCCCTTCGTTTTGCGCCTCCGCACCGCTCTTGACCCCCCCTGCACAGGGAAGGCGATAGCTGAACCGAAGAGCTGCAGTGTATGGAGGCTCTGAGGCAGCTGGATGCGCTCAATACACGCCAGATCCAAGATACACCCGCCGACTTACTCGACATTCTGAAGAGTATGGGACTCGGGCGTGCTGTGTGTCAGGTCGCATCCGTACTCGCAGACGCCGATGCAGATCGAGAGGGAACCGGAGTGAGAGGGGCAGGGAGGCACCGCGTTCGATGTCATGGTGTACAGACAAGGCCATAACGGCATCGATACATGCAGGACTACTGGGGCGTTTGGGAGTAGTCCTCCAATGAACGTTTCAAGACATACAACGGACGTTACTGAGGCTACGAAGACGAGTGGGTACGTACGAGTGAATAAGTGCTGAAGGCTGCTCCGGACGCGTTGCCATCGTCTCTCATCCATTGTATGCTTCATTTTCGTTCTCTTACGCACCCTTGCTTTTGCTATCTCACTTTCCGTTGAGCCCGTTGCGATCCTGCCCGCCATCAATACTGGACCATTGGCCGATTTGCGTAGTCTCCTTTCTTGCTCTACTCGATCTTCATCTGGATCCCCTTTCTTCGGATATCACTCTCCCATCCAGGTCCCCATCCATACCATCCTTCCATTCTTGGTAATTATGACCGGCCTACCCGCTCTCTCGCTGCTAAACCCCCCGCTGACGACCTCGTTCGGTCTCATCTCCCGCGAGGGGTACAACCCACTGGCTCCCTTAACCGTCCTCGCTCGACCTATTCTTTCGCGTACATGGCTATAACTCGTAAATCGTTCAGCTGACTCCGGCCTCTACTTGTTAGGACGGACCCTTATGCGCAACTTACGCGTTCTGCTAGCGCGAGAACGATGTCTCTATGGCTTGCTTCCCGCTCTCGTACCTCGCCTCCGCTTTGAAAAGCATTCCACGGTCCCTATTTCTAATGGCAGTGTCCCCTAAAAGTGCTTACCCAGACCTGTAGCCTCCAGTTGCGATTATCCGGACTCACCACTCGCGAGAACTCTGAAAACGCGAAGTTGTCGAAGCGCAGAGCGAACGTCAAGCGAATTGATAGGGACGTTCGCTTGAAAGCGCGTGCGGAAGGAATAACTTGCGTCGCTTGACGCTCAAGCGCCTGTCCTCACAAACAGTCCGCTATCACGAATCGTTGTGCAGTGTTTTGTTAACCCCAGACAGGACATCTTCAACGAATCAGAACGAATCAGTATATATACCGGGGGTTCGGCGTCCGTTCCAAAGCTATCGTGCTATCTTACTCTAAACTCCCGAATATGTCGTCCTCAGGCTGTATTTCCTCATGTACGCGAACAATTGCACGCGTTTCGCCGTCTCTCTGACTCTCATCGAATTCGAGGCTCCACCCGTTGTCGGGCTCTGAAGTCGGCGGTAATCCAGATTCCGCGGTCGTAGTATTGTTACGGCCCCACCACGGCCAATAGTAAAGGCGCTTGATACCGAATCTGTCAAGCAGAATGGCGAGACGGTCCCAGTCGGTACGCCACCACATCTCTTGAGGCAGTTTGAGAAGTGCCTTTCGCCATCGTTTGCACCCTGCACGGCACGGACGATAGAAGTGGCACTAAGCAAACGTAAGCCACGTCGCGCATAGTGTTGCCTTTCTATGGACTCACTTGGGTATGAACCAGAAAGAACATGGTGTCCAGAAATTGCCGTCTCCACTGATAGTCCAGAGCTGAGGGCCCTGTGTACCAAGCGGAAGGATTGCACTTGGAAAGCACCCCATGCCATAGTATCGGTGGCTTCCAGTTTGTTTGCATCAGTTCGTTTAGCAGAATCTGCGCAAAACAAACTCGGAAGGTGAGTAGCAGCGCTTCATCTATGGGGACTTCAGGTCCCACACCTATTCATATTAGGATACGGGGTTTAGTACACAGAATTCGGAGGTTGTGAAGGGATGTACATACATCACACAAAAACCGACCAGCGCTTCCGCTTCATCTACGCGGATATGCCAAGATCTATACAGGTCTGCAAACCCAGCAGATCCGTATTGGAATCAATATCTGCAACTCGTTAGCAGATCTGCAACAGCGGTAGACGTGAGCAGATCTGCTCACCAGTGTAGATCTGCTGCAGATCCGCTTAGGGCATACTAACGACGGTAAGCGCCGACACCCACTGGCCAATACACTTGTGTTTCAGAGCTAAGTAGAGGTGACAAGGTCTAGACGTATAATTATAAGACCATATAGCGAACGAATACAGGGATGATATAGGTACAACAATGCGAGCAATACAGAACAGAGCATGCAATACTGTAGGGATAGCGACAAAGTCCGATTCCAGCAAAGCAAAGAGTCCATTCGGAAACGAATAGGCAAGTCGAAAAAGACGAAAAGAACGTACTCTCACGGGAGCTGGACGGTGGAGGCGGAGGAGGTGGTAACCCGGACTGCCCTCGTGGAGGACACTACCTTCCGTTGGGTATGATCGAGCGAGATGGTGTACGTCATGCTCGCCGAATTGGTCCTGAGCATGTTGCCATCGAAGAACAACTGCTCAACCAGCCGCCCGAGGGACCACAGCGGGATGGTGATGCCAATGAGGTTGGGGGGGAGCAAACCAGTACGATGAACACCAACCTTGACGCTACCATCCCCGCTTCCACAGGCCCTATGCGGATTACACGATCTCAGTCTGCCAGGTTTCAGGTGGTCAATGGTGGCGAAGCAGTGCGTAAGACTGACAACCTTACATCTCGAACATGGGATGTTCTTTCTGCGCTTTGCTCCACTGCTGACGATGCCCTCGCACATCCGGACGGACTGGGCTTGACAACAGGTGCATTCAACCTCATGCACACTATCATTGACCGCAGCTCTCCCCCTCCAACGCCGGATACAGCTATCGACCCGGACCATTATCGCACCATCTCTGCCCTTGCGAATGCTTGCTCCAAGTGGGAACTGGAGGAAGCGGCGGTTCAACTGGCAGAGTATGTGTCCTTCATACAGTTCGCCTGCTATGTTCAACGGTACGTTCTTGACTGAATATGTTTCTTCTGAGCTCACGATTCCACCAGGGTAATGAACGAGACAAAGCAATCCCCCAATGCCATCTTCACTGAAGTGCACGAGGATCAGATAGCAAAGGGTTATAAGGGCCCATCCGTACGATCTATGGCTCGCTACTACAATGCTGGCTTGCAAACCGCCATACTTGCAGGTGCTGGTGTGTAGTTTTGTTGAGATCTACTCGAATGTCGCTGACGGATGTACAGGATCCGTCTACATCCTTGTTATTCTTGCATGCACTCGTATCAAGAGTGACTTTCTCAACCTGAAGTCGAACGAAATTACTGCTCTGACAAACCTTATCAGAGATCCATCCGGTAATGACTCTTCAACCTTCAAGAGCGACAAGACTCATCCCTTATCAGACACAGTTGCTGGTCGGTGTATCCGCGACTCGATAATACCCTGCATCGCGGTCCTACGCAAGTTTTTCCCTATCACACTTGACATCATCTTTCCTCCTTCATTCATCGCTCTGGTTCGCTGTGACCCAGAGCTTGATTGCACAAACTTCCGCCTTACCGACTTGCTATTCGATTCTCTGCTATACAAGTGGGTTCTTCCATGTGATGCGCTGAGTATGGCTGACATCCGTACAGTACCTTTGTACGTCTGAGAGACTGGGTCTGTTGGGCTATGGCTGCAAGTCCCATCCCCAGCAACCGACTGAAATCTCTGAGGCTTATCTCATCATTCACTATGCACCGTGAAGCTGACACTAACAGTGAAGATTCTCCTTTGCCGTTGATACCGCCCAACTGGGAGGACACTGCAGTTACGCCGGATACCATTCGTATCACTACGAAATATGACCATTCGCTAAACGCCAAGGCCCCATTCAACAAAGAGAACCGCCAGCACGTCACCAAGCAACATCGCCAATACGTGGCCAAGTGTAAACCTGTTCGGACTGCTGAGAAACTGAAAGCCCGGGTTAGTGTTTACTCTGTTCATTCTCTATCATTCTCATGCTTGGTCTAGCTCCAGTCCCAGTTAAAGGACGGCAAGAAATCCAAGCAATCGGTTTACACACGAGCAGATCTCAAGGACTTTGACGGGTATGTTTATCTGGCCTAATCATTCCCCTGCTAATGCGCCCCTGGTAGCAAAATCATCAAGGTTACTGGACATGATGGCAAGAATGTCTGTACGGTATTGGCCAACATGCCTCAGAGGCTTCGGGATGGCGCTATGAATAAAATCAAGCTGATTACTGACCGTGTCCAGCATATCGATAGCTCAAAGGAGCCGCCTGGCTTTGGATCAAACCACTACTGCGTATGGAACAGGTTTTCGTGGAATGTGTGTTTGTTCCCTCTACTCCATCCACTATTATCTAATTGCTGGCAGGGACATGGAGCGCCTATCGATGCCGAGCCTTCGTCGATCAGACGCGTGAATCCTCAAACCGGGGAAATTATCAACATAGGAGACACCTCGGTAAACGTTCCTCGTGCTTCCAAGGAATACCTGAAAGGTAGCAGAGAAGCAGAGCTCCTCAAAGACGCCTTCGGTCCTATCTTCCAGTGGATCGCTGAACAGGTGGGCCGCCCCAGCTTCTAGAGACTCAATCACTGACCTTCACACAGCTCAAGGCTCTCCTTCCAGACGCGTTCACCGTTCTCGAGCAGTACATCGAGGTTCTCCCCCTCAACGACCTCACAACCCTCTATCCATTCACCGGATTTGTTGTGAACATCAATGTTGCTACTCCGATACACCGGGACTGGAAGGATAAGGATGTTTGTGTTGTTTTTCAATTCTCAGATTGTGAAGGGGGTGACTTGTGCTTGGTCGAACCGGGCATTGCTCTTCAAATGCGCAATGGAGATGGCGTCATTTTCCCATCCAATAAGATCTCTCACATCAACTGCCACTATGTGGGTGAACGGGTTTCTTTCGTATTTAGCTCAGATCGTGCTATGGACAGTTGGCTCAGGGATAGAAACGGCTGGAGCGGCAATATCTACATGCGTAGTACATAGAATTCTCATATATAGGTTGTTCTGTCCACTGCAAATACAATACCTTTGAGCACGCGTCGTGATGATAATGATAGGGGCTGACGCGCCTGTTGATCTTGAACCACCACCTTCTCCATGACCCCATGAAGTTATCTCTGCTCATCTTCCTCATAATTCTGCTCTATGGTGCCATGTCTTACGTGTGTCCAGCGGATAACTGCCTCAGCGCATACCCCACGGAGCAGGGCTTGAATTACCATCTGGGTCGGTGCCAGGAATACACCAAGGAACTCGAGGGAGCTGCACCGAAAACCAGGGCAAAGAAGAAGAAGAAAAAGAAAAAGAAGGTTGTGGGAGCATCTGTACGTCTCGTATTCCACATCTCCTCCTATACAAATCATAACTTCTTGTAGATTATCTCTGAAACTCGTCCTACCCCACCGACGTTGGCTGATACTAGTCTATCTGCCCATTCTGGTCCATCTACTCAGTCACTGGCTCCCCCCCGTTCAACCAGCTCCCCAACCTAGTTCACCTGTTGCAGCTTCGGCCATCGTAAATGAGCCTGAGCCTATGAACGTTGATGATACGGACCCTGCATGGGAGGATGTTCGAGAGAGGGCTGCTGCCGTTAATTCACCAAAGAAAGCTGGGAGAAAACGTGCAGTACCCAAGCGTTACAATGACTATTACGCCCCTCGTGGTACCAACATCCCCTCTGTTATTCCAGCGTCAAGAGTTGGGGCGACATCTACTCAGAAGAAAGCTCCAGCAGCTCCCGCCAACCCTACACCACCTATGGCCCCAGTCAAGGTTGGGAGGACACCTACCAACATCTTTGGCATCTTCAGGATCTACATGCAACATCCCTTTGCAACACCGCCGCGGGACGAAGATGGCTTGCGGTCAGATGGACATACATTTGCGCAGCGTGGTACTGACCGCAAGGCAAACTGGTGGGCAGGATTTGGCCGCCTCAAGTCAGGAATTGATCCCAAGAAGTTCAAGAACATTTGCGCTCCTTTTGCCAATTCGTCGGTCTTTCGCCTCGTCCAACAGTACTACAAGTCGATTCAGGACTCTTCTGTTGCGGGCTTCAACTGGTTTGTGCGACGTGTGCTAAAAGCCGAAGACTTCAAGCTATCAGAAATCCCAGATGACTTTGACCTCGCCAAGGAACTCAAGAGGCTGGACGAGATGCAGGAGGACGAGTCACCGTTTGCACATGCTGCGAACTGGAAAGAGGCAACAATTGAGATTGCCCTTCCTGCAGAAGGAGCCAAGCATCGCTCTGAGGATCACGCCCCAAAACTCAAGATTGAGGGTGTCTTGTATCGAGATATGGTCGAGGTGATCAAGTCTGCGTTTCAAGCGCCCGAATCAATCAACTTTCACTATACTCCTGCCAAAGCGTACTACATGCCTAAAGGAGCGAATAATCCGGAGCGTTTATACTCGGAGATCTATGAGTCGGACGAATTCTGGGAGGAGCACGAAGCGATCATGAAGACGCTTCCAGCGGACCAGAGAAATATGCCCATTACAGTCGCCGCTCTCATGCTGTACTCCGATGCGACCCATCTCGCCAATTTTGGCTCAGCGTTCCTTTGGCCATACTACCTCTATTTCGGCAATCAATCAAAGTATGAACGGGCAAAACCCAGCAACTACGCTGCCCATCATCTTGCGTATATACCCAAGGTTTGTCCTTGTCATGCACCCAAGGCATTTGCTTACAATCGTAAACAGCTTCCAGACAACCTGCAGGAGCAATACCAGAAGGCCTACCCTGGGCGTGTGGCAAGTGAGGAGGTGATCTCTCAGCTTCGGCGCGATCTAGTCCAGGCAGTCTGGGACCTTCAGCTCAACGAGGCTTTCAAACAGATATATAAAGAAGGCATTGTCGTTACCTGCTCCGACGGTGTCACCCGGAGGATATTCCCCCGGTTTTTCACGTACTCTGCTGATTATCCAGAGAAATGCACTCTGACTGGCGTACGACCCCTTGCCAGGTGTGGATGCCCATCGTGCCTCACTACAAAGGACAAATGGAACGAGCTCGGGACTATGAACGATGACAGGCGCCGTGCTCATGTTAGGAAGGACGATGAAGCCTATAGGAAGCGAATTAAACGATCTCGGGAGTACATGTTCAAAGACGGCCGGGGCCCCAAGAGCAAGTATATCAATAATATGTTGGAAGATCGTTCAGAGGCACCAAGCCGTGTAAGTCCTTGGCTTGAGTTCAGCGCGTTCTGTCTAACCCGTCACCCAGAACGCGTTTTCAACTGCCTTTTCTAGCCTCAAATTCAACTTTTTCAGCATGTTTGTTCCCGATTTTCTGCACGAGTTTGAATTGGGCGTCTGGAAGGCGACATTCGTTCACTTTATGCGCATCTTTCATATAGCAGAAGGAAACCAGGTGCAAGAGCTGAACAAGCGCTACCGGCTGATGCCGACTTTTGGCCGTAACACTATCTGCAAGTTCAGAAACAATGTGTCCTCAATGACAAAGATGGCCGCTCGGGACTACGAGGATTTGCTCCAGGTACGCGCTCCGCCATACTGCCCTTTCTCATGCTGACATGGCTCTAGTGCTCTCTGTCAGTCTTTGACGGCCTCCTTCCCGAGCACAACTCCACCATCCTTGACTACCTGTTTGTGCTTTCTTGCTGGCATGCTCTGGGAAAGCTCCGTCTTCACACTGAAACAACGGTCAAGACTTTCAAAGCAATAACACGTGGCCTTGGTATGGGTGCACGCAAATTTCGATCCAAGGTCTGCTCTGCCTTCAGAACCAAGGATCTACCAACCGAAGAAGCAGCACGCAGCCGTCGTCGTCGCAAGAACACAGCTGAAGGTGGTGCTCCTGCCAGCAAGGGCAAGACACGGACGTTCAACCTCAATACGTTCAAGTTCCACTCTCTCGGGCATTATATTCTAGCTATTCTCTCCTTTGGGACCACTGACAATTACTCAACGCAGATGGTGGGTTTCCCTCTCACTTTATTCAATCAATTTGCTGACTCCTACATCTAAAGGGCGAACAGGAACATCGGCGTGTCAAGAGGTTCTATGTGCGGACAAATAAGAGGCGTGCTTTCGGACGCCAGATTGCCCGTCATGTCCGTCGCCAGCGTCTAATTGAGGCTATCTCTAGGAGGTATGAAGAGAGCAAGTTACGTCCGACCTCAGATGAAGGCGGAACCGTCAAAGCTGCACAACCGGAGCCCCTCGAGAAACCCAAACTTGAGAGCCGCTATCAGATGTCCACATCAAACTACTTTCCGTTGCCTGTTGAGGTGTGGGCTGACAAGCACAAAGACGATCCAGCCATGACTGTCAGGTGCTTTACCTCCTTACCCCTCAAATGTGGCTAAACTTTGACCAGAACTTCTTTGACGATGTCCGTGCCCATATTCTGGCACGTCTGACACTTCCACGGGAACAAAGAAGTGATGCAGAATTTACCCAAGACGACCTCAGCCGCATTGTATTCCTCAAGCATACAATCTACCGTCACAAAGTTCTTCGCATCTACTATACAACGTATGACATGCGACGTGAATGGGACTCTATCAACCCACGCACAACCCATTGTGACATCATGTTGCTTGCATGGGAGAATGACGAAGGTGCAGGGTTCCTCCCTCATCCATACTGGTATGCTCGTGTTGTTGGGGTCTTCCATGCGGATGTCTGTCTGCTTGACGAGAACGGGGAGGAGATGAAGGAAGTGAGGGTAGACTTTCTCTGGGTGCGGTGGTTTGGCAGGGCCAAGGGGGGACCAACCTTTGAGAAGGGCCGCCTTCAACGCTGCGGCTTCATTGATACTGACATTCCAGACTCTGGCGCATTTGGGTTTGTTGATCCAGCAGACGTCATTCGGGCGGTTCACATGTCACCGGTTTTCTCGGAAGGGCGTACAGACGAGTTTATGAAGAAGTCAATTGTCCGGCATGCGAGGGAGAAGGACACTGACTTCCGATTTTATGATGTCAACCCGTGCGTACTGATCCTTGTCTCCCCTTGCTGATGCTGACGGGCATATAGATTTGCTGACCGTGATATGTTCATGCGCTTTGTTGGTGGTGCTCCTGGACATGGTACTCCCCTCTCATATTACCCACTTCAACCCCTTGCCTTGTATGCACCAAAGCCCAAGGCACCAAAGCGTCGCACCCGCAAAGATGCACCTGCAGAGGAATCTGGAGCTGAGTCTGAGGAGCTCGTTGAGGAGTCTCGGCAGCTCGAAGATGATGAGAGCTCGGATAGTGAGGATGACGGTGGATGGGGTGATGGGCAGCCAGAGGCTGACCAGTCTGAAAGCGAGTCGGAGGAAGAACCGGCTGCAGAGGAGGCTTCAGACCCTGAGGACCAGTTTGGGGAAGACGAGGTGGCTGAAGATGAAGTTGAGAATGAAGCTGATACACGTGGTTACAAGTTCTAGATGATACACTCGCTCTCCGTGCAAAGAAGGTCCTTTAGCTAAAGCTTACTGCATCTTGTAGCCCTTATTCCCTTTGCTTTTCATACCGATATATCTATTGTCCAGTGGGAAAAGCATAGAATATAATTTTCTGGGAGTATTTTATCTCTGTTATGTTTCCGCAACCTGTATTTGATAAAGTGCAGCATATTATGAAATCCCAGGTGAATGTTATCTTGTTCCTGGTCCAGGAAAGATAATAACATAGCTTGGAACTATATATTCAAACCAAGAAGATAATATTCACATCCCATTTCCTAATAAACATGACATGTGTTTTTGCCTCCATTTTTTCATCGCTATTCCCAATTTGAACATCCCGCTTTTGCTGATGGATATGTTGAGTACTGGGGGCGACGATCAGGGAGCTGAACTCGAGTTGGATGAGGGCGTGGAGTCGATGCTCGTTGTCGAACCAATGGCGGTCGTATCGAGCGCCTGGAGGCTTCATCTATGGGATGGCCATTGAACACGTCGAGCGTGTCAAAGCGGCGGTCCTTGTTCATCCCATTTCCTTTTTCGCTATGGCTTACACCCTGCTTACGGTCTGGTCACCTTTGTACATGGAGCTCACTTTCTGTAGTCTATGTACGGCTCCTGCCCACTGTGCGACCCGGTACGAATCAATGAACCTTGATTTACCATGCATAGGATTGGCGTAGGAGCGACTTTGTCCCTAGGAGGGAGCGTCGGTTGGGGAACCCACTAAGTTTAGACCTATCCGGGTATGACTTTTCGAAGACGGTACTTAGGCCGCAACTTGAACCCGTGATACAAATGCGTTGATACAGAATACAACGGGATAGGCTACTACTCGACGGTTTTTCTACCCTGTCTCCCCTGCTATTTGAGCCTACTGGCGGCTGGTCCATCCTCGGGCTATTCCGTGAGGCCATACGAACGAAGGAGCTCAACAACCTCTGTATGGCCCCGCCTTGATGCGTCCTGGAACGCAGTTCTACTGACTTTGTCTGCAGTCAAAGTACAGAGATTAAGCAGCCTCATTCAATGTTACGATGACGAGGAAGGTAGACGTACCCTTGATAGAAGTATCTGCTTCACGTTCAAGAAGAAGCTTGACACAGTTTACATGTCCTTCGTAGCATGCAACGTGGAGAGCGGTCCATTTGCCACCACCTAGAAAGGTCGAGCCGACGTTAGCCCAAAAGCGCATTCAAAGGATTTTGGGAGATTGAAAGCGACATACTTTGTGCATTTATATTCGCTCCAGCTTCCAGGAGGATGTGAGCGCACTTGGCGTGCCCATAGCTGCATGCATAGTGGAGAGGTGTCCATTTGTCGGGGTCTAGCGTGGTGAACCAACCCTCAGTGTTTGGGACGACGAAGCACTGCGAGGTCACTCACCTTGAATGTCTGGGTTTGCTTCGTACTTGAGGAGGAGCGACACCACATCCTCTCGCCGTTCTTGACATGCCTTGTGAAGGCAGGACTCATTGTCTGGGCCACCTGGATGAACAAAGGTCAATGCAGATCCTTCGAGCTAGACATCCTTTGGGGGTTACCTTGTACGTTGGGGCCTGCGCCCTTTTCCAGCATAAGCTCCAGGACGCTGACCGGTGCACCCTCAGCACACGCTACCCTCAGTGGTGTATCAGTGTAGCCGTCATCTAAAATGTAAGGCATAATCCCAATACACTTCAGCTTTCACTCCAGTCTGTGTGAACAGAAGACTGACGTTTGATTTGTTTGTTGACGTCGGCGCCTGCATCAAGCAGGACTTGCAAACCATCCCACTCCTTGGCATGAATGGCAACTCCTAGGGCAGTGCACCCATCTGCGGTTCCCCAGGTTCACTTCAGTGATGCGTCTTCCAGTCGTAAATGAGATATACCCACCCCTGAACGTTTCATTCAGATCGAAATTCGACACACCGAGATCAAGGACAGATTCCCAGTCCCCAGCCCGGGCAAACAGCTCAAGGAGGGGTTGTCTATCTGATTGTGTCCCCTTTCATCAGCACAGGCTATTTGCAGTGAGAAGAATAATTGCCTTGAAGTCCTTCTATAGCGACACAGAAATCCGGATCACGTCTGACCAGAGGATTAACACCAAGTTTGCGGTTAGGAGAGCTAATCCAAGCATCGAGGCTACTCCCATCTGAACGGCCTAAGCTGATCTATTCTCACAACATTTGGGGTTTCTAAATCGCACCTTGCATGGTAACTCTGCGAATATCTGCGCCCATCCGAAGCAGGGTGCGAACTATCTCCCATTGCGCAGTGTGACAGGCCACCGACAAGGCGGTTTTACCATCTAGTAGATATGCATCAGCCGAGGAACGGAGCGACTCAGGCTGGCCAGTATATCATACCTTTGAACGGGATATCAACGTCAATGTCTCCCTTTTCGAGAAGCCCGCGAGCTTCTTTCCAGCTCTCGGCAACGATTAGCACTTCAAGTGGTGCCTGGCCTGTGACTTCGGCCAAGCAATCGATAGTGTCCCATTCCTTCTTGCGAACGGCCAGCTCGAGCGCGGTACTACCATCTACATGGAGTTAGCCTGGCTGTCTAAACAGATATCATACGAGGACCCACTGGGTGGCCTGCTGGAAAGGTCTGTATCCTCATTGACAAGTAACGGGACCAGGTCCCACTGCCCGTCTGATACAGCAGCATGAAGTGCAGTTCGACTGTCTATATGGGCAATGTATTTGTTTGTGAATAAGTGTTGACACATTCAATGGCAAGCTGAAGTGAATGACACACCTGAGAATAGAGTGTTTATACTGACTTGGAATCCTACGAGAATCCTCACAATGTCCCACTGTAAGGCGGTAGACACAACTTCGAGGGCCGTGCATCCGTCTGAAACGCGCACCCAAATAGTCAAACAACTGCATCAAAGGGGGTACACAGTGAACACTTTACTTGGAGAACATGGACATTGACATCAGGCTTTGCATCAGGAAGCCTTGAG
>JANDKE010000520.1:0-23951 GCA_027627275.1 Coprinellus aureogranulatus | reverse complement strand
CATCGATAGATCCGGACAACGAGGAACCCGGCTCCCAGCTTCAGAGGTCTCCAGCCCTTTCTCTGTCGTATTGGTTGAGGTTCAAGTTGAAAATGCAAATCATTTGGTTGATCGGCAGGGACCATGCGCAAATACGGGCATACAAAGAGTAAGCGCCCATGGCTGTGCTCACCGTGACTGCGCTGGCAAGTCCCAACGCGCAGCATACCTTGTCTCTTTCTGTCACCGAATTCCATAAGATTTCCTGGCCGCTCTCTTTCCTCTACCCGAACTCCGCTACAGAATGGACCAAGGTCCTCTGCTCGTAGCACAGGACATTGGAGTGCAAGAGATCAGAAATGTTGGGAGAGAATCACGATTGCAGCACCACTAATAGCACCTGTGAGTGTGAATAGAATGAGCTTTGGCACGAAATTGACTATATGAACTATGCTCTATCAGTAATCAACCATATCCACATAAATTCCTCGAAAAGCCCTTTTGACCGTACTACGGAGTCCGCAACTTTTGTCGTGAGAGGGAACTGACAACGGTTTCTGTCCGATCAGGTTTAGAGGAGAACGTTGCTCATGGTGCTGCACAAGACTCCGCCGAACGGGGCATCGATGCACCAAAATGCCACCCAGAAACCAGAATCGCGGTGCAGGACATCATGAGCTGGATAGAACATGGTTCTTGAGATGCGAGCCCCATGCAGATCGTCTGGCTCTCCGGTCCTGCTGGTTCGGGCAAGACAGCCATTGCAGGAGCCATAGCCGACGAATGCCAGGCGAGAGGATGGCTCGCAGCGAGCTTCTTCTTTTCGGCCTTCTCAGAATCGCCACAGCGACGCGTCAAACAATTCCTCGTGGCCACTCTGGTTTATCATCTCATCCACCATGAAACCATACCCCACTTTAAGGAGCATGTTCTCTCTTCCGTTGCCAATAACCCCTCAGTCTTTCAAAAGCGATTAGGACGACAGCTCGAAATCCTCATTCTTGAGCCGTTACGGAAACTCCGTAGTATCGAAAATCGGGATGCGTGGCCCAAACTCATCGTTATCGACGGGTTAGACGAATGCGACGCCGACCGCGAGATGATTCTCAAGGGGGATCGAGAACGCCAAAGAGCAAGAGAGTCCATTCACCAAGAAATCCTGTCACTACTTGCCCAGGCCATCGCGGAGCCCGCTTTCCCATTCCGCATTATATATCCTCGCCAGTAGGCCAGAGCGCGTCATTGTGGACTTCTTTCGCGGCACTCCAGATCTTGCTACAGAATTTTTTTTCGATGACAAGTACAACCCCGACGCAGATATCGCCCTATTCCTCGGAGCCAAATTCGCCGAGTCACGACGCCGGTTTAACCTTGGGGAAGATTGGCTGTCCAAGGATGTCATTGCCACCCTCGTGAAGAGGCAACTGGCCAGTTTATCTACGCTGCGACGGTTATCCGATTCATGCGGGATTCAGCGGATCCACCCAATGAGCGCCTCTCGCGCATTGTGGAGTGGCGTCGCTTTGACTCATCCAAGCCCTTCGCGCCTCTGGATTCTTTGTACAAGCGAATCTTGCAGACGAGCCCAGACCCGCTACTGGCTGCAATCTGGCTTTGTGCAACCAACATCCTAGAGCGTGTCGGGCTGATAGGTCGAACCGCTTCCGGGCTGAGGCGGTTCGATATTAAGTCATTCTTGGAATCTGCACCTGGAGAGGCGGAGCATTTATTGGTGAACTTGGCGTCCTTGGTAGCTCTCAAGAGCACTGACGGCAGACATACCTATCATCTCTACCACAAGTCAGTTGCAGGCTTTCTCAACGACTCTGGCCGCAGCGGTGACCTATACGTCGGGGACACAGCAAGAAGGTTTCTGCACTACCGTTTATACGAATCATTGAAAGGTTTGTGTCCCTGCTGTTCAAGTTTTCATAGTAGTGTCTAGCTCACAATCCAGTAGAGCGAGGACCTCAAGGACAATTGGACGTATCTTTGACGGTGGATGAATTTATCGTCGCGCACGATTTCTTAGAAGCTATTTACTTCGATTGGACCCAGGTGTATGAGCACGGAGACGCGTGCGCTCAGTTTTTTTCTTCTTCGAAGTACATTTCAGGGTCCGTCGTCTTTACACTTGCTTTCTTATGCCGACTGTCATACTTACGAAGTTGACTGCTTATAGTGCCCGTGGTACCGTCCCTGCCGTGCTAGTTGTCGGCTGTGGAGGAGAGCGATTCTCCGACAATTTAAGGCCGCTTCGTTGTCCGTGCCAACGAAGTTTAAGCTTTTCCGTGACAATTACCAAAAGCGTCGCAGGCTTGGGCCGGTGGTTCCCTTCGTACTACACTCCCCTGCGCGATGGAGTGCCTATAGGCGTCTTCCGGACGCCGACTATGCCGCCGCTACTAGGTAATGAAATCCTCAATTGGATTCGAGGATCGGCAAGGGAAATGGGTCGGAGAGAAAATTTAAAGGCGTCCAGGTGAGTCCAATGAAACGGCAAGTGCTTAGGATGTTAGGCTAGCACCATATAGGTACTTACTTGGGATGTGTTTGCTTTGTGCGAATTCTGCTCTTTACCCGAGTCGGTAATCGCGTCTCCTTCGTTGCCCGGGTCCCCGCCCTTACGCGACTGTTTGCAGATAGGCTGATGACAAAGTATGCGATGAGTCACTTACAGGTATGGTAGTCCATAGGGCGCCGCCCAATCGTTCGCCGTTCGACCTATACGCACTGAGGACCGGTTGCTGTGATTCAGGCACGGCCTCCAGACGCTCCAGCTTGAGCCAACCACGGCCAGCATGCCTTGCTGCAAAGCTCCAAAGTCGGGTATCTGCAGCTCTCGTACACGCCGGCTAGTGCAATGTTGACCTCTTGGGTCATTGTGTGCGAGTTGTGTGTATTCGCCTCGGCGCCCACAATCCTTCATTGATAGCTCCAGGTTGATCCCACATATCCGCCGCTCGAAGATTCTTTGTATTTCACTGCGAGCAACCGGTATAGGACTGCGGTCGTTCCACGCCCTGGGACAACCAGGTTCTCAACCCTCTGGGGCCGACCATTGCTCGGGCAGTATTCTCTTTCTGGACTGTTCTTATCTGTACACCAGCATCACGCATAGTCATAGACGCAAGTAATTACACCGTCGTGCCCAGCAGCTTACGTTCCAAATCTTGTCCCAGCTTGTCGTACATTCTTGCACTTTCAAAGTTCAACGTCAAGGCGGGGTCGTTCATTTGCTTTCAACGTCCCTCTGGAGAGGAATGGCCAAAGCGATTCGAGGATCAATGGTACGGAGGGGGTGCACGTTCCGGCATTCAAGTTTGACAGACTTGCGTGCGGGCTATTCTAGTACATGCCCGACGCCGCCGCATCTGGAACTGTTGCAGGTTTATCACTGTTATGGGCATTCATTTCGCATCCAGCTAGCCTATAATGCAGGCTGCCCGCACACGTCACGATCGTCCCTTCCTTTCCTTCCCCCCAGACGAACGATGCCAGACCTTGTGTTCACCCCTCTCGAAGACATCACCAAGGCGAGTGTAGCTCAAGTGCGCACCGTATGGGCCCGTGAGGCTAACCGCGAAAGTAGAAATATGAGACACTCCGCAATGGCCTCCAGAGTGGCAAACTCAGGTCAATAGCGTATCGGAAGTACCAGCTCCTCCAGCTGGCACACATGGTGAAGGAGAACAGCGTTAGGATTACCGAGGCCTTGAAACAGGATTTGGGAAGGCCAGTCTTGGAGTCGCAATTGTACGCTTCCCTTTCCCTCCCGCTCTCCTATCCTATTCTGAGCCGATTAGCCTGGATATTGACCCCTCCATATCCGAGGTTATGAAGTCGTACAACAACGTTGATAAGTGGTCCAAACCCGAAAGCGCTCCCTTCAACATCCAATGGTTTGCTATGAAACCCACCATCCACAAAGAGGCAAAGGGCACTGTCCTTATCATAAGCCCCTTTAACTACCCTTTCTACCTGTCCATTGCACCAATTGTGTGTACAGTTGTCATTGTGGGGGCATTGGACGCATCTGATCAGTGACTGGGAGTACAGGGTTCGGCGATCGCAGCGGGCTGCACTGTGCTTCTCAAGCCTTCAGAAAACTCCCCCGCGTCAAGCGCCCTCACCGAAGAACTAATCGCCAAGTACCTCGACCCCGACGTTGTTACCGTGGTCAACGGGGCGGTCCCCGAAACCACAAGAGTCCTGGAGCTGCGCTGGGATCACAGTACGCTCGCTCGAACTTCCAGAAGCTAAATTACCTAACCCTCTCCCCTTTCCAGTTCTTTACACAGGGAGCAGTCGCGTGGCCAAAATCGTCTCAGCCGCTGCAGCCAAACATCTTACGCCCGTCACTCTAGAACTCGGCGGAAAGTCCCCCGTGTTCATTGACCCCAACTGCGATTTAGATCTCACCGCCAAGCGGCTCCTTTGGGGCAAGGTAGCAAACGCTGGCCAGACATGCCTCGCCCCAGACTACGTCTTGGTTCCGCGGTCATTCCAGGACAAACTTGTCGAAGCCCTGCAGAGGCAATATGAGCAGTTCTATCCGGATGGTCCGAAGGCGGAGGGAGTGTATGCAAGGATTGTGGTGGGGCCTGCAATTAAGAGGCTGAAGGGATATTTGGAGAAGACGAAAGGGAAAGTCGTTGTGGGTGGTGAGGTAGATGAAGCAGACCGCTATGTCGCACCGACAATTGTGAGAGACGTTCAATTCGACGACGTCTTGCTTGACGAGTAAGTGCTGCCAGATTGTCGCTCGGGGGCCCCATTAACGATACTGCCTTCAGGGAAATATTCGGTCCTATCCTCCCTATTGTGCCTATTGATGATGTCGACCAAGCCATTCGATACGTTAACGAGCAGTGCGTGTTGCCTTTCTTCGCCAAACCTCCGCAGTCTGACCTATCTTCAGCGGCCACCCCTTAGGCGTTTACGCCTTCAGCAATGACCCCGAATACAAGAAGAAGGGTACGCCAACCCCTTTATCTTGCCGCCACACGTTCCTCTAACCGATCCCATAGTTCTGACGAGCACCCAGAGCGGCTCCATCGTCTTCAACGATCAACTCATTCTACCCGGTGGTAAGCCCTGCTTCGTCTCGGCATTGCATTCGAGGCTAATGATATGCAGCGGATGGACTCCCCTTCGGCGGTGTTGGTGACAGTGGATGTGAGTAGCTTCTCAAGTGAGCGTCAAGCCTGCTGGAAACACAGGACCCTCCTAGCCGGATACCACACCGGAAAGTACGGCTTCGACATCTTCACGCATCTCCGCGCATCAATCGATTCTCCTAGCTTGTCAGTGGCCCCATTCCCTCTCGCCGATCCTGATTGATATTCACTGTTGACACCTTCAATCAGCGTCGACAAGATCCTCGGATTCCGCTTTCCTCCTTATACCCCATCCAAACTCAAAGCCACAAGTCGCTTGGCCGTCAGTTTGCCTCCCAAACCCACAGGGCCTCCTCCGACGGAGGAAGCCACAGTAACTAATAAGTGGGTCATCCTTGTTTTGGTGATCGCTGTGACTGTTGGGTTGACTAGGCTGCGATGAAGGTGGTTTGGCTGGTTGAGTGCGCTGCTTGGGCGGTAGGAGATGGCGCTTCGGATTCCGATGTTTGCACAACCGATTCGGTTGTATGGTAAACCGTCGGGCGAAGACAGCGTCGACGCAATTTACAAAATTTCGTATCCAGACCGTGCCTCTGCCGACTCGGAGGCTCTTCCTGGTATCCGTCTAAGTTGAACGAGAAAGATGCAATTACCCAAACCGTTCGCCTACTGAATTTCCACCTACATGGATGCTCGACGGACATATCCGAATGAAGGACCAAACAATCTTTTTCGGATGGATCAGGGTAGGCGGAGGCACGAGACTATCTGTCCAGACACCTGCAGTGGTGCCATGAAATACAGGTAGCAGCCACGAGGTTCGAAGAAAGGCGCTAGAAGTTGCAATCTAGCATCAAGACTGGCAAGCCCTTCTGGATACCCGACGCCATGCACGTCTGCCTCCGTTCCAAGCGTCCCTAGCATCCTGTGTGACAAGGTAATCATGTCGCCAAGATCTGTACATCCATCCATTCGAAGGACTCTTTGAACAAACCCAGCTTGATTATCCTTATAGCCGCTCGAACGCCAATGAGAAGGTCATGCATTGGTTTACCGTAGGCGTAAGGTACCCCAGGGGTACTAGCTAGTCGTGTGGCCAAGAGTAGCCAGCTTGAGGAGTGACAGGGTGGTTTGGAAGTGGCACAGTATGAGTCCAAGCACTGTGATCACCAATTTTCCGTCCTGGCATCAACCTGTCGGGTTTCGCCGCGATCAATTTGGGTCGCAACAGAGCTGCATTCGCTCTTGTTCTTGGCTCCCCATGAGACTATGTACAAGTTACTCGCACTCGATCGACGCCTTCAGCTACGAACAAGATATTGCCGTTCTCATCTGGGAAAAGGCATTCTCTATACGCCACCAAACTTGAAGCGATGAGAGACGTGCATGGGGATCGGCGGTGAGATGATGGTCCTATCAAGGCTACCCTTCTGAATTGGAGAGGTAGGGGTTGCGCATCGGATTTGTAAAGTGAAGTGAAAGCTGATGATATACATATGAAAGCCGTGACCAGAGCGATTCTCAAAGCGATGAACTCAAGCCATCTCCGGCGGGATGCTCCTTCCTTCCCACTTCGACTCGCTCCTTCGCTTCCCAAGAGCCCCCTGGTACCGCCAGACTTTATTCTTGACCGACCTTAAGAATATGTTGAACCTCGTGGTGACTTGGGTCCTCTTGCTTCCTCGTCTCCGGGAGTCTACTCCGCCTTCGTTGTCCGGAAAATGTGCAGGGTAAACCGCAGATCGCCTACGTCCTTCTAGCTCGGAGAGTCCGCCTTGCTTTTCGATAGAAATACTGCCAGCGCTGAAGCATTCCTTAAGACCAGCATCCAGTGACGGGCACGCCAGGGTAGGCTGTTCGTCGTCAGAGCATGCCAAGCTAGCCACTGATGTTTTCCCGCCGGTAGAAGATAACGCCATTGAAAGCCGCGTCCAGATCGAGGTGCCAGACCCAATGGACCGCCCACGAGTTGTGCTCTTGCTCTTCAAGCTTGACATCAGGGACCATCGCTTCTTCGACATCTCTCCAGTCGGTGACTCGTATGCTCTAGTCACACACTTAGAGAGAGCATGTCGCTCCACCGACGGTCTTGGAACCTCGGCCACGCTAGCCTCATGCAAGATACTGCCGTGTTCGTTGACAAGAATGCCTCCAAGGAACCTCGATGTGCCTTCAACTTCGTTCGTGTTCACCGACGATTCCACGGTGTCGAGCCAAACCGAAGTCGTGTCCATGTAACTGCATTCCTGAGCGATGGGATCTACTTCCTCTAGAACCTGTCGCAAAGCCCGTCTGTCCTCCTTCGTGGAAGAGGTTACCATCCCGCTCTCGAGAGACTTGTCGACGGAACGTTGATGAGTCGAGAATCGACTGGACTTGGTTGATTCGGGCGTGGGCTGCGTAAATGTCAATGACGGAACCTGCCAATGTTTCGTCGCGGTGCTTCCTGCGTCGTACTCAATCAATGTCGCTCGATGCTTGTTACCAACCAAGGAAAGTCATACCTTCCAAACTGATGCTATTGTCTGTCTGTTCCTCTTCTGTGTTGTTCTTGCTGGTGTTCTTATCAGTGAGAAGTCTGTTCTCCTGTTTTGGTGAGTTAGAAGACTCCTCGCATCCAAAGCCGCCAAACGTCTGCTAACGGCATTGCCAGTCAGTCGAGGCATTCACTATGCACAGCCTAACGAGCTCAGACCCACGGTTGCTTCAATCAACTCCCCATAGCTGGACTCAGAGCTATCGTACGCCAGACCCTCGTGACTCTTCAAAATCGCGTTTGCGACCGCCCGGGACCCGGTACTGTCTTCAGATCCGAATAAGATGCCTCCCCTTTCACTGGTACTTGCGAAGACTGAGGTATCCTCAAATATCGGAGACAGCTCCAACTCAAACATTCTCGACGAGAATGACTGTGAGTTGGGATAGCTCTTTGGGCGTGCATCCTGACTACATGGTCAGGTCGATCTCAAAGGACAGATGGCTCTACAAACTTTCGTTGCACGCGCGAGCTCCGACAACGCGAACTCGGCGTCTATCTCCGCCGCAAGTATGGATTCGTTCAACACTGCTGCGTAATCCCNTGGCGATGATTTGGNGCAATGGGTCANTGGCATGGTTCAGTTTGNCTTTCTGATGAGCTNAATGGCGATTACCTCTTCTCCTTCGGGCACGCGCGAGTCAGGCCCGAGGTGACCCGGAGCAGAGTTCCGCTTCTAAGAAAAGCAGTACAGGTTAGTTCGCGCCTCGCCNAGTGAAGGCAGATTAGCTCACGGTCTCGTCAACNAAGGATCGCCCNGTCGCNAATTTCTCCACCAGATTCAGGGCCGGAAACGCCTAGGCCTCAGGTAAGAGNGCNGGGATTTACGATTCGCTGGATATAGCTCCAAAGCTTACCGATGGTNGTGGCTTGCATGCGTTCTATTCGAGTCACCGGCAGCCAGTATAGTTAGAACGTCGCAGCCGTGTACCGCCGGAACGTCACGTACTTCTACCTTCGCATTACGCCGAGGAGACGGNGATGGTGTGTCCAAAGATACCTCAGATGGTTGGCCAGAAGNGTATCCGAGATCTATGACGTTCTGGAGCAGTGGGTTTAATGCTTGGAGTGAGTCAACGTTTCGAAAATGCGAGGAGGAGTTTGCTGACTGAGTTAATTAGCCAGGGCCCTGGTGTGGTGTCACTCGAGGGTTGCTCCTTTGCGACTTTCAGTCGGTTGCATTATGAGGGTAGCAATAGGAACTCGCACTCACGATGGCTTGATGCGTTTCGGCTGCGCCACTGAAAAGCATAGTCTCGCCTTGCGCAGTTCGACAGGGTCCCTCTGTCTTGGCCATAGTTTCNGGTGGTGCTGTACCACGACTGTGATTAGTGCTATTTTCGCGTAGCTCGCCCGAAGATACAAACGNGTACCATGAGCTGTCCAACTGGAAGCACAGGAATGAGGAAACCGTCNGANGATCTAGACGCACCAGCGCGNTTCTTCTGNTACACTCTCGGAACGGCTACTTTCCCCGTGTTTACTACTTGTCTGTACCGCGTTTTCCGGTGCTTCAATGGATAGCAATGAGAAGGAGGGACTTCAAAGCTCTGCACAANTTCAATCAGNCTCTCCTTTGCACNACGNGGATCNAGAACTTCAAAACGCACCGGGTTNGGGAGGACGTACAAACTGAGTGTGCGCAGTGCAGGGCCAAAATTGACCATTTCCCCCTACCTGAATAAATCTGCTGAGGCTATTGCTGAACTATCACCTTAGGCGGGTTCCATGAAGTCGAGAATCAAGAAGNAAAGCAACGAAGGCTCGAATGCTCTAGCAGNTCCAGACGGAGCTCGAATTTGGCGAGGGCGTTGCTATATTTGGCTTTGTGNTTGGCTTTGACTTGGCCCGAGTCGGGTATGACTCTTCCCATCCTTCTTGCGTACCCGCNGGAAGAGAGCGTAANTTCCAGTGGTNAAGCTGTCTCTAGCGCCTGGAGTCGTTCCGAAGAGATCTNTGCCAGGAATACCGGTCCCGTCAATGTTCAAGNGACGGATTACAAATCTTTATCAATAAGCGAAGGCCCTTGTGTACACTCGCGATCGCGGTTGAGAAGAATATTAAGCACCTCTCTCTCCGNCGCAANTTTAGAAGGTGAAGCGTAGTCAGAGATGGAGATACTCGGAAGTTTTGCGCCGTTCTAGCTGAGNNACCCATGCCAAGAATAAAGGCCCGGTTGCGACTTCCGAGGACTTGTGCGTCTCAGCGTTCCGACGGCATGGCTTTACCTTTCAAGTTAATTACCGGCTCAGATCCAGTACTTCCNATATCCCGTTCAAGAACCGTCCGCGTATATTTTCCTTCTTTCTATCACCTCACGGGAGCTGTCTTCCCGAATCTACCAAATCTCCACCCACATAGGATCATTTGAGAGAAGTTGGGCTGGGACCGACATCCGACACAGCACNCATTTAGGCTTGGGTTCTNGTGTTCGCAATAATATGTATTTTGATTACTCTAAATGGCCTGAGGTGAGCGACTGTCGCTGTTTGGAGCGTCCGTATTCGATCAGGACCGCGTGTAGGTCGGGGCCGCGATAACTACCTACGGCCACACTGGGGGGGTCCATGGCCTTGTTTCCGCTCACATATCACCCTCTTCAAGCGNACTGCGAGATNAGAACGTCATTNTCNCTGTCATCTTGATGTTCAGCGCCAGGTGGTTCGCCATTTGTGACGTCCTANGCCCTNTCAAAATTATCGCTCACGGGAGATCTTCGCTCATCCTTCAAGGATATGGATATGTCTCCATTNNCATCCCTGAGGAGCCAACATGAAGNGGCTGANATGCGCTGGAACGCATNTTCAAACNAAGATGAACCATGGCGTTAGCGCCCACGAATTTGCCCAAATCAAATAGACGCCCATCATGCCGATGGTCCGACGTCACCGCACAGGCAAAATAGACGCGGCTCTAAGCACAGCTAACGGGAAGAACNTACTGCTNGNATNGCTNGCAAGTCNGAGGGNTACGTACAAGGGTATCATAAACAGCCTTTNCCCTTGCCTTGACTGGGAANCAGGATCACATCTTGTTTCCAATCTCCCTCTATCACCCTTACAGGGATATGAAACGAGCCGGCATCTAGACCTCCCNGACTGTCACATTGCAGCAGGACGTCAAGAAATCCACCGACCGACCCACCATCACCCTTCCCAATCCACGAAAGTTTCGGACAAACCACCCAGATGAGAAAGACACCGGCCCGTCTCGACAAAACCTGCAGGTTCGTCCTTCCAAACTCCATCCATCGGCAGGCACCAGTGCCTTCCACAGGAAAGGCATAGACATACCCAGAAAAACGGCGCAAAGACTCGTCATCGCATTTCATATCCTGCTTGCAAACATAGCCAAATCTATTCTCATTCGCGGGAGAAGCACTCTCCATTCGCCTCGTTAGCCCCAACCATCTCATCTATCCTCCCTTCCAGAAGGGTACGTACGGCAGCAAATCTAGAAGAAAGCCTTCCTCCTGGGGTCCAATGGAGGCCTGTTCCAGGTGGCAGGAGGCTCGGGCTTGTTGTTCAAGATGCCCTCGATCTTCTCCAGTACCTCCGGCGTAAGCTTGGGGATGACGTCCAAAGCCTTGAGGTTCTCCTTCACCTGATCAGGGCTCGAAGCACCCAAGATCACAGTCGAAGTGTTGGGGTTCACAGCAACCCAGGCGAGGGCGAGAGCCGCAGTGCTTGTTCCGAGTTCCTCCGCCAGCTTCGTGAGCTCCTTCACCTTGCGAATCTTCTCCTGTCCTGCAGGGCTCTTGAGCTCCTCGATGGTCTTCTTGAAGAAGTCCGAGTGCTGAGCAAAGCGAGAGTTCTCGGGGATACCGTCGTTATACTTTCCGGTGAGAAGGCCGCTGGCGAGACTTGACCAGGTGGTAGTGCCCATGTGGTACTTGGCGTACAGAGGAAGGTATTCCTTCTCGGGGCGCTCTCGGTGGAACATGCTGAAAGATACCTGTCAGCTTCTCTGAAGGCGTCGTGTGCGAATGAAGTACGTACTGGTGCTGGCACTGCTCGGCGATCGGGGCATGGAGGCCGAGCCGAGCAGCAATCTCTGCAGAACAGAATTAGCTTCGCGTATTCTGGAAGGTCATTCAGCCACGTACGGTGTGCCTCCTCAATCTCGACCGCACTCCATTCAGACGTGGCCCAGTAGAACGCCCAGCCCTTCTCGATGACGTAGTTGAAAGCGCGGACCGTCTCTTCAATGGGAGTGGTGGCATCGGGACGGTGGGCAAAGATAACATCGACGTAGTCAAGTCCGAGACGCTTGAGGGAGGCCTGGGTACCTTCGATGATGCTAACGAGCGCTAATCAGCCCCATCATTCTAATTGAAAGGCAAAGTTCAAGAATACTCACTGTTTCCTCGAAAGACCAGTGTTGTTAGGGGCCTTTCCTCCTCCCCAGAAGAGCTTGGTGGTGATGACAAGATCGGACCGCTTCAGGTTAAGCTCCTTAATGACACGGCCCATCTCTTCCTCGGACTTGCCGTTCGCATAAACCTCGGCGGTATCGAACATGTTGATTCCAGCATCGAAGGCGGTTTTGATAATGTCTTTGACCGGGTCGCCGACAACGGTTCCACCGAGGGTAAGCCCTGTAAAGAAGAGATGTCAGGAACGAAGCTCAAGGCGGGTATGTGGGGTAAAGTAACGTACATCCTCCAAGTGAGAAGACGGGAACCCGCAATCCGCTGTTGCCCAATCGGCGGAAAATCATGTTCTTGGGGTCGAATTCGACCTGCTTGGAATCTTGGGAGGACATCTTTGGCTAGAGCTAGCTGCAGCTGAGTGAATACGGAGGAGTGGAAGGGGGGAAAGCAGAAACAGAGA
This sequence comes from Coprinellus aureogranulatus, assembly GCA_027627275.1. Classification (NCBI taxonomy): domain Eukaryota; kingdom Fungi; phylum Basidiomycota; class Agaricomycetes; order Agaricales; family Psathyrellaceae; genus Coprinellus; species Coprinellus aureogranulatus. Next base: position 11,484 of record JANDKE010000520.1, on the reverse strand, counting down.
GAGACAAGCGGTCTCAATGACGCTTGCTTATATATTTCAGGGCCATCAAGATCGCCGGCCATGCAGTTGCAATGTACGCGTCAGAGGGCGCCATGAGGGTCTCCAATATCCCACCAATCCTGGAAATCCATCCACAGGTAATGCAAATTCTGCCGGAATAGATTGCGATAGAAAGAGTTGGAAGGTGTCAGAAGCCGTTTGCTTATGAATCCAACTACAGTCGCCAACGTTCCGGGCTCGAGGATTATCGGCAAGGTACCCATTCCCATTCGCCAGCTTCGACTACTGGGCGAGCTCACGGGCAGAGGAAGGAACACCGCCCCGTGCGAGGCCTTGCACTCAAAGGCCATGTTTCTATGCATGTAGATTCAGGTTAGCAGGAACGTCGGGAAGGGAAGCGGGGTGGTAGCCGGTGACATCACATTGCACCATGCGGGCGGTCTGCCGAAGGTCGATAATAGACATAGGGGCAATTGCAGAGGGAAGATCGCGACCGTTTGTCCCTCTGTGAAACGAAGTACTACCACGAAATCCTGGGATGACACGCACTGTGAGTTCGTCGTTATTCGTGAGAGTGGAGTGGGCCAATGTGTCATTAGAAGTCTTGGCGGAGGCACGTACTCGACCGGCGAGCATGACTGATGCTGAGGAACAGTCCATGCAGGAAGCTTGAGATCCAACCAGGACCAGGCATTATCTAACGTAGGTTAGATGTCCGCTAAAGAAGGGAGCGAGGGATTACTCACTATGCAATGATAAGTACAGAACCGGACAAGCAATGGAACTAGTGTACAAAGGGTGAAAGCTAAGGTCATAAAGAGTCGTGACAACTGAATCCAAACTCTCAGTCGGCCTTCCCAGGAGAGATTGTACCATCGATGATATACAAATCCCCATTCAAAGCCTATGACAAGCGTCATTGGGCAAGCCTATACAGTCATAGAGCAGTGCGCACCTCTTTCTTCGCAGTAATCCTGATACCACCCTCCAACGAGACCCTGCTCCACTCCGGACCTTGACTGCTCTTGCCTATCGGTTTGAAGGTGATAGACTTGCCGGGTAGAAGGGTATCTTGGCTGCCTTCCAGAGAAATAGGTGCTTCCTGTACACCCTTGAGTATCTGGTGTTTCTCAGTGTACAGGAGGACATACCGGGATGATGTGAGCAGAAACCCAACGCTCGACGTTGCTCTTAGCATAGCTATCGTACTTCTCCTCTGTAATTTCAATGGGTGCTTCAACGTTGTCTCCCTCATGTCTTAAACGAAGTCAATACAAAGTCCCTCCCAAAGCTCGCCAACACTCACGGCTTCCGCGCAAGAGCCATCACAGCCTTGTTCGTCGGTGCAAAGAGCGTCAACCTCATATCCTTGTTCGACAGCCCTTGGCTAAGCTCGAGCTCTCGAGCATATGAGTAGAAGATCGAGGTGGAGCTCTCTATCGTCAAGAGGTCTGCTAGACTTGGCTTGGCTGATATCGCTGGAACATAAGGGGTATCCGGTTCGGCCATTGGTACTTGATTTGCCCAAGAGAGTACAGAGACGGCCAGAACCGTCAGAAAGCGTAGCTGCATGGTGGTTATAAGGAACAGTTAGGAAACAGGGGTAGAACTGCGGTGCTTGTGTTTCCGTGTTTGCCATCAACGTTCATCACCAACGTGTCGGCGTCGTCGACGACGGCTTGAACACCGTCCACAATGGCCTCGTCCGCCGACTCGACATGCTACACCGTCGTCTTCGACAACGGCGGCGAATACCCGTCAACCAGTGAGCTGCGCTCTGCCCTCCAAAAGGGCTCCGATGAAGTCAAAATCGACACGTTGCGCAAGATCATCATCTCCACGATTAATGGCAATCCACAGGCGCGTTCAATTCAATATTCTATGCAGGGCGAGCGATGGGATCATGGGGTGTGGTGTGGAGATGCACACGGAGAGGGTCGCTGGGAGACTTGGGGTTGGCGCTTGCCTCAGCACCGGCGATGCACCAGGCCAAGGAACGGGCTTGGATCCACATCGAGGATGCACCAGTTTCTGGCAGCGGTTCTCGATGGCTGGAGGCGTATCCAGCTGGAATAGTCTCAGGCAGAGCCATTGGAGAGGTCGGCTTGTGTACCTTCAGCGTACTCTTGGTGCCATAACCCTACGAGACCAGTGCTCGCCTTGCCCTTGACCATGGAATGAAAGCTAACGATCCCTGTGCAGCCAGCTCTTATGATGCCCATTATCCAGTATGTGCTGACGTCAAAGAACAAGCACCTCAAGAAACTTTTGCATTTCTACTGGGAGGTATGCCCAAAGTACGACGAGCAGGGCAAGCTCAAGCAGGAGATGATCCTCGTCGTGTGAGTACCAGTCGTTTTATAGCCTGAATAGGCGTCTAATAGTCCTCTAGGAATGCCATCCGTAACGACCTCCAACACCCCAACGAATACATTCGCGGCGCTACCCTTCGATTCCTCACCAAGATCTCCAAGGACGCCGAGCTCCTCGAACCCCTCATCCCCACATGCCGCAGCTGCCTTGAACACCGACACTCTTACGTGCGCAAGAACGCCGTCTTCGCACTCTACTCCATCCACCGCGAATTCGAGCACCTCATCCCAGACGCCGCAGAGCTCATGGGCGCCTTCCTCGCCGCCGAAACAGACTCTGCGTGCAAACGCAACGCCTTCGTCTTCCTCGCGCACGCCTCGATGGAGAAGGCCGTCGAGTACATCCTGAATATCGGAGACGGGATTGGTGGGCTGGACGAGGCGCTGCAGATGAGCATCATTGAGGTTATCCGGCAGGACTGCAAGAACGAGTCGGCGCACCGGCCGCGGTACATCCGCAGTATCTTTGAGCTNCTGAACGCGTCGAGCCATGCGGTCAAGTANGAGGCNGCGACGACGCTGACGACGCTCACGCAGAACCCGGCNGCNGTGAAGGCGGCTGCGTCGAGCTTCATCAATCTGGTNATCAAGGAGTCGGACAACAATGTCAAGCTTATCGTCNTGGACCGCCTGGAGCAGCTCAGGGCGAAGCACGATCATGTCCTCGACGGGCTGATCATGGANGTGTTGCAGGTGTTGTCNCACAGCACGGATATTGAGGTTAGGAGGAAGGCGATTGGNATCGTGCTGAGCATGACGTCGAGCAGGAACGTCGAAGAGGTCGTGCTNTTCTTGAAGAAGCAGCTGCAACGTACGCAAGANTCNGANGCGGAGAAGAGTCCCGAGTACAGGCAGCTGCTCATCCAGAGCATCCACGTCACAGCCATCAAGTTCAGCGAAGTCGCTGCGAGCGTNGTGCATGCGCTCATGGACTTCCTTGGNGACTCNAGCAACCCNTCTGCACTCGATGTCGTCGCGTTTGTGCGGGAAGTCGTGGAGAAGTTCCCTCATCTTCGCGCAAGCATCACGTCCAAGCTCATCTCCACCCTTACCGANATCAAGTCGGGCAAGGTCTTCCGTGGNGTNCTCTGGATNATNGGAGAGTANACGGAGGAGGTGGANGGTATCCAAGAGGCGATGAGGGCAGTGCGGAAGGTCNTTGGTGAAATCCCTATCTTGGCNAGNGAGCAGAGATTGNTGGATGAGGCCAACGGNGGAGCTGAGGACGAGGGTGAAGACAAGGAGAAGGAGAAGGCGGCTGCGAGTAGGCCAAAGGTGAACGCCGATGGCACATATGCCACCGAGACGGCGTTCAGCTCAAGTGCCACCGCTAAGCTGGAGGCTGTTAGAGCGGCGGCGAAGCCACCATTGCGGAGTGAGTGCTCTTCACTTTCTTCACAGATCGTCCGTGCTAAGAAGGGTTCTAGCTCTTATNCTNGGNGGCGACTTCTTTACTGGATCGGTNCTNGCTGCTGCCCTCACCAAGCTCGTNTTGAGGTTNAACGGCCTCTCCAGCGATGCTGTCGCCTCCAACACCCTCCGCGCCGAGTCTATGCTTATCATGGCTTCTATCATCCGNGTNGGCCAGTCNAAGTTNGTGTCTGTGCCCATCGACGANGACTCGAATGAGCGTATCATGAACTGCATCCAGACNCTGAGCGAGCTNATNGTGGCGCCGACGGAGAAGGTGGTGAANGAGGCGTTCTTGGATGNCACGAAGGAAGCGTATACNAAGATGCTNGGTGCTCAAGAGGNGAGTNNTCNCTTGACAACNACTNGTCCCATCCACTCACGTCTGNNGTAGAAACGCGCTGCAGAGAAGAAGCAGGCGGAGGCCGAGAAGAAGGTCGCCGTCCAAGTCGACGACCTCTTGTCGTTCAGGCAGTTCTCGAAGAAGACGGCAGATGACGCTATTGACTACGATGAGGATGTGTCGAAAGCTACTGGAGCTAGCGAGGTTCGGGAAGACTTTATGTCCAANCTTTCCCGGATATCNCAGCTTACTGGGTTCTCTGACCCCATCTACGCGGAAGCGNTNGTCAAGATGCATGGGTTCGACATCATGCTCGATGTTCTNCTTGTCAACCAGACGGCGAACACGTTGCAGAACTTGTGCCTGGATTTCGCGACNCTGGGTGATTTGAAGATTGTGGAGCGCCCCAGCACGTATACGCTTCCGCCGCATGGGTTCCAGAGCATCAAGGCNACNATTAAGGTTAGCAGTACGGAGACGGGGGTTATCTTTGGGAGCATCTTGTGGGAGGGCAAGGATATGGGCGAGAGTTGTGTCATNCTGAATGATATCCATGTTGATATCATGGACTATATCAAGCCGGCTTGGTGTAATGAGGCGCAGGTGAGTTTTCTTGTCATCCTGTGTCGGATGTAGAGCTGATTCCCGGCGTAGTTTAGGAGTATGTGGACGGAGTTCGAGTGGGAGAACAGGGTGAACGTGAACTCCACCTTGTCGTACGTACATGTTTCCTTCCTAACTATCTGTGTCACGAACCCTGTTTTTTGTTGACAACTTCCATTCGCAGTGATCCACGAGATTACCTGAAGCANGTCATGAAGGTGACGAATATGTCGTGCCTCACACCCGAGGGTGCGCTTTCTGGGGACTGCGATTTCCTAAGTGCGAACATGTACGCGAGGAGTCTATTCGGTATGTGTTTTGGGTCGGATNCTGTAGTGCCCTTGTTGACTGACCTGACACGCGATTGGGAATAATAGGCGAGGACGCTCTTGCGAACCTGTCGATCGAGAGGACGGAGCAGGGCACGATCACCGGGCATGTGAGAATAAGGAGCAAGACACAAGGCATCGCACTTTCTTTGGGTGACAGGATTACGATGGGTGCGTCATGAACCCCCTTCTTTGTATCTTTGTGTTNACGAGAGGCTTACGGGATGNNCNACAGCGCAAAAGGAGGCTAAGCCAATCGGGGCGTAGTTTCTCTGGTTTGGTACCTTCCCGTCGAGAAGACAGCGGATGTGGCTGGAACNTTCATAGATGCAATCGATACACTAGGCGGGTAATTGACTTGACTGTTTCTGTTTTCTGGACTTCTGGAAAGTTGGCGTTTGGCTTTCTCGGGTTGCTGCGGTGGCGGTTGTGTGGATCGATGGGATGGGATGGGATGGGATGTCGTGCNGCCGCCTGGCAGGTCCCTCGTTGTTGGCACACCCCACCAAGAAAGGAGACTCACGTTACGCTGCAGCACCGGGTAGACTGACCTGTCAGGAAGGCCGTGCCGAGAACGGGGAACTCGTTGTGTGTGATTGGCCTCAGAAGACGGCCTTGGATTCGTGGATCTGTGAGTACAAGGTTGCGGAGGATGTAGTGAGGAATGCCCTGGAAGCTGGCTTTTTCTCAGCCCTCGAAGGACGGATATGGATTCTGGACTTCGCAGCGCCGGTGTCCGTCCGCGCTGTGAGTGTGATAACTGGATCAACGGACGCGTTTTCTCCGCAGATTCTGGGTTCGTTCCTTGCTTGGGTGGGCTTTACGACATAATGCGAGTCTCTCCTCCCCTCTGTACTATAGCGTCGAGAACCCTTCCGTAATACCCTTTCGATCACCTGCCACTGGCTTCGGGGTTTTGTTCCCAAGTTCATTTCCCCCTCTTTTGGGTGACGGGGTTATATACGACAGCGGGGATTCGGATTGGGGAACAAGGTTCTTCCCCCTCTCCCGCGTCTACTCACGGTGCCNACTGTCTCTCCCGACGACGACGACGAGCTCTTGGTGAAAGAGGATGCCGCGGTCTGTGCACTTTGGAGGGGCCCGTGCGGTGCCGATCAACGTCCTCGAGAGGATTGCGTTCCATCTCGTCGTGGGGAAAGACGATCACGACAACAGTTTATCACCTACGACGACGACAAAGGCCGATGTACACCCATATCTCTACTCACCACCATCGGACTCGACGCTACCGCCATGTCTCCCCGTCAGGATCGCTCGCCTGACACCACTGCTCGCGACGAGCAAGGCTATTTATGAGGCGCTCAGCCCCGGGTATGCCGTTAGCGCCTCAAACGGGGATGCGTATCCCTTAGGAACGGAACTCTATGCTCAATTATGCGTGTATTTCCTCGATGTGAAGGCTGCAGGGCGGAGGTGGAGGTACGCGAAGCGGAGGAAGGCGCCGAGTGCAGCGGCGGAGGAGGGGGAAGGGTGGGATAGGGATGCGGGGGCGGCGACGAACGAGGGGTTGACGGCGCATTTCGTGCAGATTGTGAGGACGTTGAGGTTCTTCAAGCGGGCTGCTAGAGCTATCGATATCGACCTTCCCCCTCAAGCGTTCAAGGATTCCAAGGTGCCTCCGACGCCCGACCCCAAGCCGATGCAGAACATTACGCACCTCTACCATGAAGCCATCGAGCAGATCCTCCTTACAACGTACCTCCTTATGCTCGAAGACGAAGGCAAGAACCGCCACCAGCTCCGACTGGTCTCTGCACCCCTCTTCGTCGACAACCTCGTCTTCCACCGCCTCAACGAGGGTACTGGGCCGAACGGGGCGATTATTGGAGGCCAGGGTCCCCCGGTTAGGTTCAACGATGGGTGGCCTGTCGAGAACGTGTTGAATACGGCCGCGGTGTGGTGTCTGTGGATGTTCACGACCGAGGAGAAGGTCCAGAGCGAGAGTTTGCCGGTGAGGGAGGCGTTGATCAGGCTGGTCTTACCGTTTGTGTTGTGTCCCTACAGGGTGCGTCGTCGTTCAATGCTTCGTTGTGTGGGGTATTCATTGATGGTTGTGGGTCTTGTATTCAGTATGCGTCGGCACTCGTGCCTCCGAACCATTATACCTTGCCACTCCCGGCGCCTATCGAAGGCGCGGAGGATGTCTACCAGAAGCCCCTATCCACCTGTACGGCTCATGGGCAGTTCCCCGTGTACCATTCCTTTCCATATGTCAACGTACCACCACCAGCTATNGCCCTTCGCATACTCCACAGACACCTCCAGCTCAAGGCGTCCAGGTCGTTGCACCCGCACCCCAAGCCGCGGCTGCACCTCCTCCACACGCTGGCGCCCCACCTCCTGCGGCTGCCGAGGATGAGGAGGAGGAGGAGGAGGAAGAGGAGATGGATGTGGAAGAGGATGAGCAGGAACATGCAGAACTGCCGTCGCTGATGGCTGGTCCTGACGCGCCTCCTGTACCGGTACTGGGCGACGAAGCTGCCAGGCTGGGTGATGTTGAAGAGGACGACCAAGAGGAAGGTACCGACGCGGATGAGGATGAGCCAGACGCTGTCCAAGCTCCCAACGATGATGACCTTGCTCCTCAAGCCGGGCCCGCTCCAGGTCCTGACGCTGTACCTCCTCCTGCACCCGCTCCCAATGCTGACCCCGTCGCAGCTGCCAACCCCGACACTACGCCTGGCTCAAGTCCCACCACTCCCCCACCTGGACATATCATGCACCTCTCTCGTCGTCCACCACCTTCACCTTCAAACTCTCAGGCCCACCCAAGCTTCGGCAAGAATCAATTCCTCCCAGTGGACAACACCACCCGGGCCCTATTGGAGAGTGTCGTGGCCAAGTTCAATGCCCCGATAAGATATGCGTTTGCGTATGGGAGTGGGGTGTTTGAGCAGGATGGGTATGCGAAGAAGGAGGGTGCGGAGAGGCCCATGTTGGATTTCATGTTTGCGGTTACACACCCTTCGCATTTCCATTCGATCAATATGCAGCAGTTCCCGGGGCATTACCCTCTCTACTCAAGAGTACTCGGGAGCTCGTATATCTCGAAAGTGCAGGAGATTACCCCGGGAGTGTGGTTCAATCCTTATGTGAACATCGAGGGAGTGGTGCGTATCGTCACATTCCCCGAATCTTCACGTAACTCATAGCGCAGCAGACGATCAAGTACGGCGTGACGACCGTCGACAATCTCTGCGCGGACCTCCTTAACTGGAGAACACTTTACCTTGCTGGACGCATGCACAAGCCCTTGCGGATTATCAAGGACGATGCCCGGGTCCGGCTCACTCAGCAAGTCAACCTCACCTCCGCTGTCCGCGCCGCGCTCCTCACCCTCCCCGAATCGTTCTCCGAAACCGAACTCTTTGAGCGGATAGCCGGTATCAGCTATATGGGCGACCCGCGTATGATGCTCCCTGCGGAGAATAGAGGCAAGGTCACGAACATTGTGTCGAAGCAGGGTCCACAGTTCAGGGAGCTGTATCATAGATTGGTTGTGGCGCTTCCCGGGGTGCATTGGGGTCCGTCAGGGAGGATTGAGCAGGATACGACTCCGAAAGCGAGGAGTGCGCATTTGAGGAAGTTGCCGAGTGGGCTGTTGGAGAGGGTGAAGACGAGCTATGGGAGCAGTGCGGAGGTGAAGGAGTTGGAGGGCGACGAGACGGCGTATTGGGTCAAGCTCGCTGGGGACGAGAAGTTGCCCGAGGTCCTGCGGACTGGTGCGTTACATTACTCACATCCGAATCGAACTGCGTTGACTCTTCCCGATAGAATTGGCCGGCATTGTGCGATACCCCGCGACTATTCAGACATTGAAAGGCATTGCCAGTGCCGGCGTTGGCAAGAGTCTGCGGTACGGAACCGCCAAGTTCAAGAAGTGGTGGTCGGGTTCATGATTTGGGAATCATTCAAGGAGAAAGGGTTATCATCACATCTATAGACACTCATAGAAGGGACAGAAGTATTGCACCGCTCGTTACTCACATATCTACACTGTATTCATAATTTAATCGCATATTTACACTTGGTGTATCACTAGACGTTCACCGCCAACAACACTGCGAGGGGAGAGTGGTCGAAGCGTGGAAGAGGAACTCGACTCGACGCCATGAGGCGCTCTCAGGCTTTTCTTTCCGAACACCCATCACTCGCAGTGCATGGCAGCGAATGCTCCTCCGTCGCATCGTCCAGCGCAACAGTCCGACTCTCCTTTCACCTCCATCGACACGGCCGCTCGTCGGTAGCACCAGGCGTGCTGGACTCACTGGGGCTGTACATGGTCTTCCTCACCAGCGGCGGTGGAATGCTCAAGCAACCGCAGTGAACGCTTCGGCAGACACAAATATCAGTGCGACTCAGAGCGGGGAAGGACAGCGCAATCCCAATGAGGGCATTTTAGACATGTTGAGACTAGGTCTGTATGGTTCTCTCACCCTTCTATTATGTGTTGGAAGGCGCTAAGAGAGGGTGTAGAACTACAGGAGGAAGAGAAGAAGTTGCAGCCGAATGTGTTTAGGATGAATGCCTTCGCCAAGGCCATTGACACCATTTCGCGGATTGGCGAGACTATAAAGTCTGGAGACGATTATGTGCTTGAGGTGCGTGGAATATCCGGTTTACTGGATGTGTTATAGGTTGAGGAGAGCGACGGTCGCAGGTTCAAGGCATTGGTATTGGAATCAAGAACAGGATCAACCAATACTTCGTTCAGCACGATTTGGAAGCTGCTTGTACGTGTTCTGCTCTTCCGAGGAATGACAATGCTTACAAGCTTGCAGATAACGAAGAGCAGAGAAACGACGCGTTGAGGAGGGCGGCAGTCATAGACTTGCAGAAGGTTCCTGGCATTGGGTGCGTACAACCTCGAGTGTCAGCTGGGGAACTGACCCTTGCTCATATCTTACCCATCCATACCTTGATACAGACGCGTGAAAGCCAAAGCACTCGCGGAAGCAGGGTGTCGGGACCTGCTCGCTCTCCTCGCCTCGGACAAGTACCACTCGATGCTCACACCGCAGCAGGTCATATGCCTCAAGTATATCAAGCACCTCGACAAGACAACTACTAGAGCTGATGCTGAGAGGATCCTGGTGAGTATTGCCCAATGCGGTACCAATGAGTGACCGGTGTGCTAACCAAGAGGGTCCCAGGCGGAAGTGAAGAGTCGCCTACCATCGCAATATGAGGCGGTCCTCGTTGGAGAGTAGTGCGTTCATGCCTTGTGCTATCATCATACTCGTTCTGATACGTGCCATCTAGCCGCCGAGGCGCCTCTGATATTTCAAGCCTCGACATCATGCTCCTCCACCCTGATTTCGTTCATGTACCTATGCCCACCGAACCACCGACCTTCCCAATTTCCTCAGACCCGCCTCCCCCCGAACCGTCCTTCGAGCCCTTCTGGGACTCTGTCAACGCTCCCTCCGACCCATCTTCCTCGACACCATCCTCATCTAAATCACCGTCGCCCTCACCTTCACCTGGAAGTTCGCCCACGACAACGCCAAAACGCAAATCCAAGCGCGTGATCAAGAAAAGCGAGCGTACGAGAGATCTAACCAAAGCCGCGCGCAAAGCGAGTTTATTGCATAATGAAGTTATACCCTGTCTGAGGAACGCGGATGTGATGTGTGAGACGATCGGGGAGACGGTGAATACATGGACGGGAGTTGTTAGGGTACCTCCGTCTCCTGATGACGGTCAGGAACCACGCACAATGGGTGAGGAGGAGGAGGAGCCGCGCGTTGCATTGAGTTTGCAGACTCCGGTAGGGGTGGAGTACCGGCGGATGACGTTCCAGTGAGTTATGCCTGATCAAACGAACGATTCGAGTGCATCTGACTCTTTGATAGGATGGTACCGCAGATGTCAAGACAGACAGCATTGTTAGCGTTGACTGGAGACGACGAGTTGAACAAGCACATGAGGAGGAAGGCTGAGAGGGAGGGCATGCTCTTGAATGAGCATGGCTTGTGGAGGTGGAACCCTGCCACTACACCAGAGGACCCCCCTTCCTCGCCACCTCCTGAAACTGCGTCGGATGGGGACGAGGCGACACCTCAAGGCTTCTGGGGTATTGTACCAACACCCACAGAAGCGGACGTCTTCAAGGAGTTGGAGATGAAGTATATCCCTCCAGAAAAGAGAAACTGGGGCTTCGTTTCTGGGAATATGAGGCCGACGAAGAAAAAGTTCTCGACATCGTTTGTAGGTTCATGACGCCGTCGTCGTTCTGGATTATTGGTTCGTTCTGCATGCTGTGATACCACCTATTCGTTTTGCACATCTCTCTCCTCCGCATGTTTTGTAACTTACTCTACAGCAATCTGTCCCGCTCTAATAATTCTATGTAGCATGTTCATGGACTTCCTTTCTCCAGCACCTTCACCGTGGATACCATTAC
>JANDKE010000052.1:32879-45329 GCA_027627275.1 Coprinellus aureogranulatus | reverse complement strand
ATGCTCTTTGGCGTCGCGAGCCTCCCTCTCGGAGAGATGCCAAGCCGTCGTCGCAGTTGCCGCTTCCCTCGCCCAGTTATCTCGCTGCTCACACACACGAGCGCCTTCCTGCTCCAACACCATCGCATTCTCGACAGCAAGGTGGGTATGCTGCACCGCCTCATCGCGCTGGTCCTCCAATTCCTGCATCCTCTGTAAGGAAAGGTCGTACTGCCTGCGCATGACAGCGAGTTCTTCCTGAAGGTTCCGCATGTCTTCTCGCGTGGAGTTGATTCCCTTCTGATAAAGCATATTAAGCTTCTTGAGATCTTCGTTCTCTTGCTTGATGACCTTTAGTTCTTTTAGAACGGCTTGAGCAGCGACGTAGTCCATGGAAGATGGGTGCGGTATGATTCGAGAGGGACGATTCGGTTGAGGGTGTGGCAAGTGGTATCGTTCAAAGAGGGCGAACTTGGGGTGGGGCGAGAGGCGGATTAATATCATAGGGAATAAAGGAAGGCATATCGAGTGGCATAGGTGAAGGGGTATAACCCCGAATGAAGATTGAACCGTTCCTTTGTCATTCTCCTACACGCTAAGGAACGGATGCAGACGTATCGGGCCAACTGGGACAGGGCATGGCGCGGAGGAAGTCTTCCGGGCTAGATCCTTCTCTTTTCGGGTTATAGCCAACAGGGGATGAATAGACTGCGAAAACGCCTCAGCCATGCTGCCACCACGGGGCATGACAAAACTCGTCAAGGGGAAAGCGTCGGCCAGAGGTTATGACAGGGGAATCCGAGATGGGAAAGGAATCATCGTTGTTCGTAAGAGGTCTATTTGACAATGCTTCATTTGCATGAACGTCGAATCAGAGTCCTATTGTGACGAAAGCTCGAGAGACTGGAACCCACTGGACGGACTGCCTACGACTTCAACTTCTTCGAAGAGGCAGACTGAGATCCACTACAGTTGGCCCTCCTTTTTAAAGTCCTACCATAGCCCTCAGATGAATCCGATAGCTCTGATTCCTGTATAACGAGGGTGAGGAAACAGCGCGACGCGGTTCATCTATCCACCACGGACCTCTGCCTTCACTTTCGCTTCCAACTCCTTGCACTTCTTCCGACTCTCTGCCGCTTCCGCTTCTGCTCTCCTGAGTCTGGCTTTCAATCCGATAATCTCAGAGTCCTTCTCCCCCAGCGCCTCCTGCTTGGTTTTTCGCTCATCCTCCAAATCCTTCTTCAGCCTTGCAATTTCTTCTCCAGCCCGTTTCGCCTCCTCTTGCAGCTTGGCTTCATTTGTTCGAAGTTCCTCGACGACCCGCATCAGCTGGTTAGCTCTGGCTTGAGCACCCATCGCTTGGTCTTTGGCGTTCGCTGCTTCTGCTGCGCGATAGGCGTTCAGTTGCCTCAGCTCTTGCCGTTGAAGCTTCAGTTCCGAAATGTCAGATCGAAGGGACGCCAGCTCATTGGCCTGCATCATGAGGGGAGACGGAGAGAAGGTAAATGCCAGTGTGGACGTTCACAGAGAGAGGTGACAGGAGGAGGCAAGCGGCGATTTAGGGGTATTTGATGACGGAATCTCTTCACCGGCGGTTCGCCGTACGGTTGATCCGGCGACCGTCGTGCGGGCGCTTGTTCGTATTGCTCAGGAAGGGGTGTGGTAAGAATGCCGCGCTACACGGAGGTCTCAGGCGAGATCTTCTTAGAGCATCACTAGACAAGGGAACTGAGATATTAAGTATGTATTGGATGCAGTGGTAGTGAAGGGATCTACCGCTTTTACAGTCATTGAGCGTGTGGAAAGCGAGTCAATTGTTCGAGACAATGTCATGAAATGGGTTGGCTTTGCTCTGTTGGGGTAGGCTGATGCGCAGCTGAGTTTCCCGCATTCTCATTTGTAACCACTGTAGTGGCGGATGGGTCAACGATATGTCGGTTCTCAACCTTCGTGCGAGTGTCCTAGAGTCGCAAGGATGAGCCGTCGGAAGATCGATCATTTTTGCAGCGCAACGCGCGGCGTACCTCCATGACCTCAGATACAAGTTCCATCGCCTCGCGCATTGCCTCTTGCCCTTCATCAAACCTCCCATCAGCAAAGTTCCCCGCAGCTCGCATCACCTTGCTGAACCCGGCGTTCAAACCCTCTATCATCTCCCCCTGGCATATCACAAGCCTCTCGTATTCCGAGAGCTTGCGCTCGACCCTAACCTGCTGAGCGTGTGCATGATTCCGAATCTCTTCCACCTGGTGCCAGATGGACTGGACTTGGGCGTTCAGATGGGGTTGTTCCGCCTCGGCCTTGTATCTGATGGACTCAGCGGCGTGGTAAGCGTTCATCGCCCTTAGCTCCTGAATCTGTCTCCGCAGTTCGTCGTTCTCCGCACGTAAGGCTGCTTCATGGTGAAAACTCATGTTCAGGGATGGCGGCTGGTGGTGGTTTTGAGATAAGGGGTTCGATCGATGACATCAGGCCGCCGAAATCGCTTTCCCCATTTCGGGAAGCAGCGTCCCAAGCGCGATGTAACCCACGATTGGGGTTTGAGTCGGGATTATGGCCGCCTGGCAGGATGGTAGAGGCAGAGACAGTCCAAGATACGGCAACGCCACACGCGTCAGAGATAATTACCGCATGTGGGAGTAGGATGATGAGCCAGCGAAGACAGCCAGGAGCGGCTCGGGGTGGTGGTTGATGTCGTTGTGGGTTGTCGGATGAGAGAGACGATGTGGCCCTGGCGAGGGCGTTAACCGAGGAATAGAAGGAGTGAATACATGTGCCTACGTTCTGCTGCTGGGCGGAAGCCGGGTGGGCGATGTTCATTGAACACCCACCCCAGCAACACCGGATTCGTAGGTGACCCCAAGCTTTCGATGAGGATGATGGGGTGGACCGAAGTGAACCCCATGGTTGTACTTCAATGAAGGTGTTTGCCAGGGACCCTAGACAAAGAAGTCGGAGGATGTAAAATCCGTGGCACAGGCTACGTCGAAGGACCCCCCGACCGGGGAGAATCAACGTCACGCAGAGACCTCGCTCGAGAACTGTTCGTGTTGCGTTATTCGCCCTATGGAGCGTGGAGATTGGCTTGAACGAATGCGGTCCAGGGGTGACGAAAACGGACAGATATACAGGGATAGGGCGATAGGAAACCAAAGGATCGAGATTCTAATTCTTGATTGAGTGCAGTTCATTAAGGGTGCCGTTGGAGGGAATGAGAATCTCACCTGTGCGCCAGGTTAAAAAGTAGGCTTGGAGACGGACGGTACTCCGCTAAAGCTGAATAAACCGAAGGGACGAGGAACGGTTTGCGAAACCTATACAGATACGAATGAAGGGCGTCATTACAGGGATAGTGACATGTATGCGTACCCGTTTGTCATTTGCACCTACCCTTACATTTGACGACGGACCACTACACTTGACACACAGCTTGGTATTCTGCTTCACCTCCTCTTCAGCTTTCTTGACCTTTCTCTTCAGCACATCTAGCTCGTTGTCCTTCTTCGACAGGTCTGCTTCAGCTCTTTTCAGTTTCTCCTGCAGGGCGTGCATCTCGCTACTCTTCTTCGAAAATGCGTCCCAATGTTTTTCTTGAACGGATGTCACTTGGTCCATAAAGCTCTTATTTAACCGCTCTATCTTTTCGTTTTTGTCCTTCGCTTCGTCCTTCAATTTTCCCTGGATCTCCTGCACCTCATCCTTCAACTTTGCCGCTTCGACTTCTCGGTAAGCATTCAACGCCCTCAATTCTTGCCGCTGAAGCTTCAATTCCTCGACCTCCGCACGTAGAGCTGCAGCTTCTTCTGCGTTCATAGATGACAAAGGGAACGACGAGGGTTTGGACTTGCTAAACGCGAGATGATGGTGAAAGGAGACAAGGCGGAGCTACGACTGTCGGACTGAGCGCGTCGCGATTCCCGAACCGTGCACGTGGTGCGCCTGATCCGCTCCTATCCCCGATATCCCTCCGACGCCCCTAACTTGAAGGCAGCCCTGAACGGACTACAAATTGGAAACCGTAGTTAACAGGAGATGTCATTGATTCATTTTCTGGGTATGGAGGAATCACAAACAATATTGGCCCAAGGAAGCCTCTCATACGCTCTTTTACCGTGACACTAAGCCCAACAACGATTTACACCTGACCATCCTTTGTCCATCGTCCTAACTGCCTTTGTGGATCTGCTACCCTTCCAGTGTTTTGACCTCCAACATTTCAGTAGTAGAAGGTGGTCTGGGTGCAATTTCAGACGCTACTGAGGGGTACGCCGCTTGCAGTAGCTTCATATGGCCGCTCTATGGTACTGTTTAACCTCTAGAGTTCATGGGCGCGCAGAACCTGTCGTACGCACCTCAATGACATCGGATACTGACTTGATCGACTCATTCATCCCGTCCACTTCTGCATAATGGCACCCTTCCGTATGGTTCTCTACAGATCGCGCTACCGCACGAAACCCTGCGCCCAAACTCTCGATCACCTCCGTCGCTGCGTCGATGATCCCCTGCTGTTTCGACACAGACTCTCGGAAATCCCGCAATTCCTTCTCGACCTCATCCTTCTCCGCGGCAATCGTTTGGACGAGCTGTCGGATCTGGTTTACTTCTTGCCAGATGGACTGCACTTCCGCGCTCGAGCCCCCTCTCATTTGTTCGATCTCGGCTTTGTACTTCATAGCCTCGGATGCGTGAAAGGCGCTCGACGCCTTCAGTTCCTGGTTTTGCCTCCTTAATTCGTCGATCTCCGCTCGTAGGGAAGCTTCAGCGTGGCTCATGGCTCCAGCGTTGGTAGATGGTGGTTCGGGTAAAGAAGTCGATACCGATATCTCTCACGAAGCTACCACTGGGGGCACCTGACCGATTCAGGCACTATGCATCATCGTGGGTTTCGAAGCACCGCCCCACGACCAATCTGAGTGATATGGCAAGCCAGGTTAGTATGTTCGGAAAAGTCATGCATTCCAGCAGTCATCGTAAGTATCTGGGAAGATACTACCAAGATAATGAATAGTGATCTTGTGACCTTCCCAATGATAAGGAAATGCAAGTCGTCTCTCCGATGCGCCATGATCCCACCGCACACCATAGCTCTCAAAGCATACATAGTGCAACAATGGATGAGTAGAAGGGCATTACGAACCTCTTCCTCGTACGCCTCACTCCCCAGACCCCATCTTCGACGAATCATCCAGCGGTATGGATGCCGAGGGCCTCAAAGCAGAGGTCGCCGAACTCAAACGACAGAAGGATGAACTTAGACGATTGAATGCGTTCTACGAAGCTGAAGTCTCGAAATACAAGGAGGGGGCTCTGGGGGATAAGTCAGCTGGGACAGAACAGACGAAGGTGGGTACGCACGCTTCCTGTGTCTCTGATTAGCGCCCATCCGTTAGTCCGGGTTAGAGCATTGTTATCGCTTCGCATTCGCCAGCTCACTCTGCAGGGTAGCTAGCCTTTGGTCAAGCTCCGCCTTCTTGGCCAGCTGTGCCTGCAAGTCTTCGCTACGCGTCTTCTTCTTTTCTTCAAAGCCCGCGTTCCGCTCTGTCAGCTGGGCGAGAGTTCTGCTTGCGGTTTTCTCTTCGCGAGAGAGCGTTTCAAGCTGTTGCCGCTCGTCAACAGCCTGCTTACTCGAGCTCGATTTCAGTGCCTGGTATTCCGCCAGGCTCTCTTCGCTGAGGGCGATGTTGTGCCGTGATAACTTGCGCTGTTCCTCTGCCCTATAGTCAGTCGTTGCTCATCACTCGTCGCTAAGAGGCGTACCAGCAGCCTTCTCGGCCTCGCGTTTCACTAGCGTGAGCTCCTTCTTCAGATTGTCCACCTTCGCACGTATCTGGTCCTCTGACTTGGCGATCTCCGCCTGTGACTTTTGAGCATTCTGCAATTTACGCGTGGCATGAGTAATCTGGGCTTCGAGAGCGGCAAGCTCTGGTTTCTATAGTCGTGGTCAGCAACATCTCGAGAGGGAGAATGAACGGCGTACCTTGGCGTCCACTGCCTTCTCGGCCTTTTTGATCTGCTTCTCCTTCTGCATGACGACCGACCGGGCTTTGGCCTGCTCCTGTCGCGCAGCGTTGAGGGCTTCGTCGTGCGCGGCTTGCTCTTCTCGCAAACCCGCGAGCTCTTTGTTCTTGCGCACTATCGCATGAGAGTTGTTCTCAATGGCTTCTTCGATGTGGAACAGTTTGAGCAATATACGTTGAAGGATGAGCTCGTCCTGCGACACATCAACATGCAGAAGCCAGAAAGACGATAGTTGCGCACCCGTTCTTGGCACAATCCCTCAAACCTTTCGGCCTCAGTCTTCTGTTCCTTGTACTGCTTGATCTCGCCAGCAATGCCTCTCCGTTTGGTGAAGTTGAATGTAGCGTTTTCTGTCGCCTTGTCCTGCTCCTCCTTGGCCTTCTCGTACTCCCCTGCAAGCTCAAGAGAGCCGCTGATCTGCTCAATGAGTCGAGACAGTTCGCGAGGCGATTGGGACGCGACGGCCTCCACATCTCCCTGGAACACAAGGAAGTTTTTGGCTTTGACGAGGATATTGTGTGATACGAGGGCAGCATTGTAGGCAGAGTACGTGACAACCTTCTTGTTGAGCTTATACTCCGAGGCTCCAGACGTTGAGATCCTGTTCGAGTTGAGGGATTGCATAATTGAGATAGGATACCCATAACTCACGTTCGCTGGAATGTCCACTCCTTTCCCTTTTCGTCCTTGAACACTGCCATGACCCAAGCTTTCTTCGCCGTACCCTCTCCCTCGCCTTCTTCCTCATCCTCTTCATCGTCCTGCGTCTGTGTCCCGTTCGCCAGTCTCCGACCGCGGTACACGAGATCTTTCAGTTGAGAACTCCGAAGTTGAGCGCTCTTCACTCCCAGTACGAAGGAGATGGCGTCCATAAGATTCGACTTGCCGGCACCATTGGGCCCAATAACGGAGGTAAAGTTGGTGAATGGGCCGATTGTCTGGTGTCCTCTGCAAGGTGAGGTCAGATCGAGCTCTCCCCCCTTCTTATGTGCGCTTACCGGTACGACTTGAAGTCGCATACCTCGATGCGCACGAGAGGCATCTTGCTCGTCGTCGTGGTCGGCGACTAACCTTGAAGTTGATAATGAGCCCATGAACGCGTGACTTGTGATGCGTGACGTGACCGACGCGACGCGCTTGTCACGGTGCCCCTGTTTCCTGTCTTGAACCAGCTTGAACCACAACCACACACAGCCCACGAGGCAGCCCTCAGACACCTCACTGTATTCATCGTCGCGGTAGCCATAGTTGCAAAGAATATCTAGAGAGGGGGGATATGCTGGCACTTCCTGTGGAGCTGCAGCTCGTTGTGGTCGCAGAACTTGGTGCCAGCGATGTTGTTCATTTGCAGCAGGTGGGCACATCAGTTCTCTGAGGCACATTACTACCCACTGGCTGCTGACTGCCGATACGAAGGCGTGCAGACAACTTTACAACATGATCGAGGAGTTCTCTTATGGGATCTGGAGAAACTGTCTGCAGCGACAGTGCGTTGATAGCGATTTGTTCTGGCCAAGCTACAAGGACTTGACGGAAGCTGGTGATTTGAAAGACGCAACGACGGCGCCTCTGCGGTTCTGTAAAGCATATACAAGCGCATCCTGCGGATCCTGGGTCCCCTCTCCAACGCGAACGGTGGTCAATCTATCTTTCACGATAGCTTTCGCAGATATATCCGGCTTCATCTTGGTCCCAGGAGGTCGTTTCATCGTTGCTCTTCAAAGGGAGCAGATCTCGTTATGGGATTTGGCAGAAGCTGCAGCTGCGAATGGGTATTCCCCCTCGTCACAGGAATCATTGAAAATAGAGATCAAGGAAGCGGCAGAATTGCTGATAGTCACCGTTTTTGACGCCACTAGAATCGTTGGCCTAACATATAGGTCAGTGCCGCCTCAGCATGTTGCGATATTATGATTCACTTCCTATGTCAGTGGTGACGCGCATACTGTCACTTCCTACCAACTCTTTGAGATTTCTTGGTCGGAAAGCGAAAATATGTTTACGGGCGCAGTGTTGCATCGGCTGGCGGTCCAGAGTGAAGAGGCTAACTTGGAGGAATATCAGCTTGACGGCGAGGCCGTCATCCTTCATTACGACAACCACATGACGGTGTGTTGGAAGTTCTCTCATGACAGATGTATGTCGTGGGCATACGAAACCGATACGACTGTACTCGGGGTGGGTCATAGCTATCCGTCGCGTGGGCATGACGAGCTAACACTTACTGGCTCCCTAGCTCTTCATGGATGCTTCCGAATCTCGCGTTTTCTATGTGACCGCGGAAGAGGTGTCTGTTGTTGAGGTTCCCCTGCTCCAGCCTTTGATTGACGGTCGGCTTGCGCCTATGATGTCCCCCGACTCAGCCATGCCTCTTGTTTCTTCAAGGTGGACGTACACGGAACCATGCAGCATCAGAGACGATTGGGATGGGGTGTACTTCGTGGGTCCAGAATTCTTTCAAACTAACCCACCAGACAAAGCCCAATTGTTCATCTGGCAAATCAAAGATACTACAGATGTCGGAGCTGTCCGGTGGCAAACATACAAGTTCCATTTCAATGAGGCTGCCCCAAGGGAAAGTACGCTGGAAGCTGCTGAGCGCTTCGATGTGGGGCATCGCAACGAAGTTAACCTCCTGTGCGCGGAATCAGCACCTGTTTGCGACGGCAAGCTGGCCATGCCGTGGTTCAACACGCGAACGAATGAAGTTTTCGTGACCATAGCTCCTGCCATTCAGGCTTCGGGATGCACTAGTCCTGCGCAAACATTGCCCTTGGTTAGTGTTCTCCGGTACGACTCAGATATAAATCACGGAACACCATTCTCCCAATTCTGTCCCGCATCTGGCAAGTTCTTGTTCCTAGCCAAAGGCGTGTCTGGAGGAGGACATCAGCCGGCTTTCGTAGTGTTGTACAATTTCGTCTAACCCCGTTTCTCCATACTACGCAACGGATAAATCTTGATCCTTCCGCCTCCTTCAGCTTCTATTCCGTAGCAAAAGCGGTAATGCACCTTCCACCCTGAAAAGACTGCGCCGTCGCCATCCCAAGAGGGCAAGCGCTAGAGGACAGGATTAGGCACCGGTCAGCGAGCTTTGCATAGAAAATATTGACCACTAGAGTGCCTTGCTCAAGCCAGAAGTCGTCGCCCAGATCCGCCAAATTGAGTCCATGTCGCTCAAGTTCCTCATCGATGAGGGACACTCATAGTAGGGAGAGGGAGCGCGGCGGCGTGACTTGCGACGCGTGACGCGACTCGGACGCGCTTGTCACAGTACTAGTACTCCCTGTTTTAGACTGAACCACAACCACTGGCACGACCCACCCCACGAGGCAGCGCCCAGACCCTTCGCAGCATCGACAAGAGCAGACGAAACAAAGGGAAGGGGCGCAATGCTGCGCCTATCTGTGGAGTTGCAACTAATCGTGGTTGCAGACCTTGGTGCCACCGATATCGTTCACCTGCAGCAGGTACGCACAGTTCTGAGCGGATGATCAGTAACAGGGTGTTTACCAGATATAAAGACGTGCAGGCACTTCTATAACTTGGTTGAAGAGTTTGCCCATGGGATTTGGAAGAACTGTCTGCGGAGACGATGCCTTGAGAGCGCACATTTTTGGCCGAGCTATAAAGACTTGACGGAGGCCAGTGAACTAAAGGAAGCAGTGACTGCCCCTTTGCGCTTCTATAAGGCATACGCAGACGCGTCCTGCGGATCTTGGAATCTTCCTTTTACACGAACGACAGTCAAACTACCTGTTGAGATCGCCTTTGCAGATATATCCGGCTTCACCTTTGTACCAGGAGGCCGTTTCATCGTCGCGCTTCGAGATGATCGTATTTCATTATGGGACATGGAGGAAGCCGGTGCTCTCAATAAACCAGTCCCATCGCTACGCGAAGTGTTGGATGTGGAGCTCGAGGCAGACAGCCTAATGGCACTCGAGGTTTTTGGGGCTACGAAGATTCTTGGTCTGTTGTGCGGGTGAGAGTGACTTCAGATGCTTCGCTATAACAACTCACTTGCTACATCAGTGAGGATGATGATGGGCCTGCGACCTACCAGATTGTGGAGATCGCCTGGCTGGAAAGCGAAGGTAGATTTGCCGGTTCAGTCACACATCGACTGGAAGTTAACGGCGATGATACTTCCGTGGAAAGCTACAAGCTCCTCGAAGACGCTGTCATCCTTCACTATTATGACCATCGAACAGTCTTTTGGAACTTTGCCCATGGAACGTGTATATCTTGGAGATACGAGACCGACTTAGCTATACTCGGGGTGAGTCGTGGGGCAAATGCAGAGGCATGACAGTCTAACATCTGACGCTTTATTATGGCCAACTTCTTAGCTTCTCATAAACTATTCCAAAACTCGTGTCTTCTATGCAACAGCCGAAGGAGTCTCCGCCGTCGAGGTGCCTCCACTTCAACCTCTGGACGATGGCTGCCTCGCACCTACTACGCTTCCCTCAGCGGCACCACTCGACGTTTCGGCGTGGGCCTACAGGGAACTATGCGAAGTTGGCGACGATTTTGATGGGGTGTATTTCATTGGCCCAGAGTTCTTATGTCCTCGCCAGCCTGGAAACCCCAACCCGTTCATCTGGCAAGTCAAAGAAACAACCGACGTCGATACCATAGGGTGGCAGACATACAATCTCTTCTTCAACGAGGGGGCTCCAGGGGAAAGTAATCTGAAAGCAGCAGAATACTTTCATGTGGAGCACTGCGATGAAGGTAATCTCGTATGCGAGGATACAGTTCTTGTCTATGATGGCAAGTTGGCCATGCTATGGCGCAACGAACTAACAGGCGAGCTCTCTGTGACCATAACTCCTCCCACTCTAGCTTCTGGGTGCAATAGCCCGTCGCATGAAACGTTGCCATTGGTGAAGATTTGCGAGAGTAGTTCTGTTGTAAGTCACGCAACCGCAGTATCCATACTCTGTCCTGCATCAGGAAAATTCTTGGTCCTAGTCGACGGCGAATTGGAAGAAGAGAAAGAGTCAGCATATATAGTGTTGTGCAATCTCCTTTGAATATTTGAATTCCTTTTCGGGCTACGGGCGATGCTTACCCGTCGTCCATCCTCACAGGAAAACTCCCTGCGCTATTTAGACCGCCAACCGCACAGCGGCAAGTGGATTATCTTGTTTTTTGTTCCCTCTAAACTACAATAAATGACCTTCGAAATGGTTGGCACCGTCGCTCGGGGCGTGGAGGGCAAGCACCGCGATACTGCGTTGAGCGCCGGTCGACGAGCAGAGCCGAACGCCTCGTTGAAAAGGCGGTCGAAGTCGTAGAAAGGCTCGTAGCGGAAGACGCTGGACATTTTGAAGCGGGGAGTTCAGAGCCGAGATGTGGTGGTTAGAGTGAGTCGATGTCGATTTGGTGATGTTCTGAGGGGGCAGCCACCCCGGCCATTGGGTAATTTATACCAGGTCGCAGACGACGCGCAGAAGTTTCGAGAGCTCTCGGCGATGCTTCAGGAATCAAGGTACGTCAGTGCGCCACACCCCTCGGGCCTCAAGCCGTCGGGACCTTTCTGGAAAGTTCCATACCCAAATTTGGCGAGACCGACGCTGCGCGATGGCGGTATGGAAGGTGCGGGCCATGGCCAACTTTGGCCAGCTTCACATATGCTGGCAATAGTCAGATTCGAAGGGGGATCTATCATATGATTCTTATCTGAATACAGTGAGGAAATGCCGCACTTGTAGATAGCCTTTCCTGATGTTTCTGCTGACTTCAAACAGTGCTGCGAGCGCTGCTGCTTCCCGCTTGGAGGCCTCTCCCCTGTCGTCCCATGTTATCCCTCTCTTCGCGTACTTGCCTTTCGAACTTTTCCCGTTTCTTCTGCCTATCCTCGAGTAACCAACGGTCTGTCTCCGCCCACCTGGCCTCCCTCTCAGCTTTGATCTCATTTGCCACCCTCCTTTCAACTTCCTGGCGCAGTTTCTCCTCTTCGTCGGCTGGGTCGGCGAGATGCCACTTCTCAATCCTCAGCCCCGGGCGCTACTGTCAACGATGCCGAGATATCCCACTTCTCTCGTCTGTCCTCGGAATGGTGGGACGAGGGCGGCGAGTTCTCCTTTCTCCATAGGATGAACCCCGTTCGGGTGAGGTTCATNCAGGAAAANCTCGCCGAGATTGCCAGGGACGAAGCTCCGGACGCTGGGGAACAGATNCAGGAAGCGTCAATCCTTNNNGGNCTGGACGTNCTCGACGTNGGATGTGGTGGTGGACTNCTNTCCGAGGTANTGNTTTATANGCTNGGTTGCGAACNCAGGCTAATGCATAGNTCCAGAGTNTNGCACGTTTNGGNGCNAANACNGTTGGCATCGATGCTTCNNGNTCCAATATNGCNATAGCGTCNNTGCACGCATCTGCCGANCCCNGTTTCNGCCTCACCTCCTCNGCNCTACCCTCTACNTCNAAACCNNC
>JANDKE010000052.1:0-32874 GCA_027627275.1 Coprinellus aureogranulatus | reverse complement strand
CCGGNCGNNATTCCCTGACNTACCTGCACACNACAACAGACGCNCTNCTNTCCCCCGACCCTCCCNTCTANCCTNTCANTACCCCGCCAATTCGACGTCGTAACCTCCCTCGAGGTCCTCGAACACGTCTCCAACCCCGCTCATTTCCTCAACACCTGCTGCTCCCTCGTCAAACCTGGGGGGCACCTCTTCCTCTCCACCATCGCGCGCACGCCCCTCGCCTACGCTCTTACCATTCTCTTCGCGGAGCACATCTCCGGGAAGGTGAGCAAGGGGACGCATACGTGGTCTAAATATGTCAACCCGGACGAGCTTGTCCAGTTCTTCAAAGAGTATCCCCAAGCCGAAGTGGATCCGAAGCGCAAGTGGATTGACCCGGATGCTCATTCCTATATCCCTAGGCATCAGGCCGAGGTCAAGGGCTTGATATACAACCCACTGAAGGGAGGGTGGTTCTTGGCTCCACGAAACTCGATGGCCGGTGCCCAATGTAACTACATTTTCTGGGTACGGAAACCAAAAGTACCAGAGAGTGTCTAATGCGTATTCGGCATTTTATGCTGTACCAGTTCAATCATCCAAGGAACGGCCTTTCGCTGATACTGAAGGAACAAATGGTAAAGGTGATATTGCATATTGTACAGATCATTGCAAAATTCGACGGGCATACAAGGCAAACCAGTTCCCAACATCACTTCCTGCTACATGGTATAATTCCCAAGCTGATACCACTTCACCTCCCCCCTCCCTCTAACCATCTTCCTCCTCTCCTTCCACGCCAACCCCACATACGTCCCCAACACACCCACATGCACAACCGTAGCAACAGCCTCCAAGATCGGTACGACGATGATCTTAGACCTCTCCCTCCTGGTATCATAATCGTATCTCGTATTGAACTCGGTGAAATGCGCTAGGTTGTATATGTCCATGATGCATGACGCTGTCCATAAGAACGCGAGGTGCATAGCGGCTATGATGGATGGTTTTCTGAGCGTCCAAGGTAACTTGTGCTGCTGCTGCTTCCTCTGAATCGGTTCAAGCTCACTTGACTGAGCGGGAGGGTACGCCAGTGCGCTCGGCGTCGTCGACTCCGTATCAGCTTGTGTAGCAGACCCTGCCTTTGACTCCGAGCCCTGCTTTTCCTTCTGCTCCTGGGAACTCAACGCAAGCAGCGTAATACTAAAGCTGAGAGATACACCGCTTGCCACGGGGCGATCCAGAGCGACGCAGCTCCTCCCAAGACCATTGACAAGGAGAAGGTGATGGAAGTGAGGATGAGGGATGCGGTGAGTAGGCGTTGGATTGTGCGGGCTCGGGTTGAGACGAGGGTGACTAGGGGTGCGAGTGGGGGACTCGACATTGTGCACTCAGGCTGGCGCTCTCCAGGTGAAATGGTAGGGAATAGGGGGGATGCTGCGCCGCGCTACAGAGCAGGCTGCCTATTCAATGCCTTATGCGTGCCCCAATTGAATTTACAGCTCGTGCACAGCAGTGGATCCGTCGCAGTCTCATTTAGGAGTGAAGAGTGTGATGCCCAGGAGAGGGTCCGCTGGGCTGCTGAACATAAACGGTTAGTCCCTGCTGCCTTCCTAGATGACTATCTTGCGGAGCCTCCCAACATAATCTCACTTCGACCTAGATCACCTTATGTATGGCTCTGGTGTTTGCAAGTTCAATCCCGCAGCGTGGGCCTTCGACTCAAATAGGCGCCCGTCATTACTGGTACCCCTTCGCACCAAGCTAAGCCAAGTTCCCTTAGTAGAGACGGGTATGTGAACTAGAAGAGGGTTCCATGCGACGTGTATACATGGACAAGCGACGTAATAGTAAGGTACAAGTCTAGCCGTCGAGCATTAGAAGGTCATTAAATACATCGTGTATAAGGTTGTCTGCCATCCAAGTTCGTTCATCAAGTCCAATCTCGCCGAGGCCCCAAGATTCAAGTAGTGAAACGGGTATGTTCTAGAAAAAGCGGTTGCTTATGGGTATCTTCTTGTCGACAAGTCTCCTATGGAGAATGTTGCTGGTGAACGAGCTCCACTAGGAAAAACATGCAACGTCAGTGTATGTCGATACGGAGAGAGGGATAGGAGAACGTACGCCATTGCCCAAAAATATAGCAGAGCGGCGAGCGAGGTCCATATCAGTAGCCATTGCGACGTCCTTTTCTTGAGCGTTGGCATGAACAAGGTCAGAACTCGTGATAATCCTCCAATCGTTGTTCTGTTGGAGACGCTGCTTGAAGTTTTGCAGCCACTCGCCCTTCTCGTTCGTCAGAATGAAGAGAGTGTGGATGTGATGCTCCTTGGGGACCTCGCCTGAAGGCACAATGAATTAGCGGTTGTATATAAGGAGGGATGAAATAGGTAAGCCTTACCGAAGACCTCCTTCTCGTAGTCATCCCGTGCATCGTTGATTTTCTTGATGATAGCATCGGGTTCAGGCAAGCATCTATCATAGTAGAACTTCACATTCTCCGGTGTGTTCTTCCCTGGTTCGCCCCCCTCTGGCACCACAAAGCGGTCGGGGAGCCAGGGAAGTTGGTTCCAGCCATAAAAGGTGGATTTCCAGTTCGCCAGGTTCAAGCAAGCCTCATCGTAGTCACCACGGCGCACATGCGCAGCAAACACATGTGCGAAAGGGTCCCGTTCTGTTGTTTGCTTGCTCCAGAACAAGTGTTCGTTACGTGCGATGTTTCGCTCGATGATAGGACTTGTCCTGAGGAGCTGGCTGACCGGGCTATCCCGCAGTTCCTCCCACAACGCCAGAATGCGGTCTGAGCCCCAAAGCCAGAGGTCGAACACCTGGCCAAAGTCCTCGATATCGCGTTGAGGAGCGATAACTTCGATGCATTGGGCAGTGTCGTCCAAGAGAAGCTTGTTCCAGGCGTCGAATATCTCTTTTCCGCCATTCCAATGGAGGTCATAAGCTTTCTTCTTGTCGTCGAGGCGCTTGCTGGACCTGGTAGGGGCAGGGGGAGGGGGCTTTGCTTTGCTGGTGGTGCAAGTGGCACGCTTCTTGGTGTTGCTGTTAATCTTCGCCATGTTGATTTCACGTATACAATACTGCCTGGAATCAAGTCAGCGCACGAATGGAACCAACAGGCAATGGAGCCTACCGCAATGGAACAGATCGAGGGCGGGTGGAAATGGTTGTGGTTGAAGAAGGAGGAGATCAAAACAGTACGCGAGTCAAATTCAACATTTGTTGTTGTTTACACCTTTGTTACACCCCGTTGTCGGATTAGGAATGTTCAACAATAACAGCTTCGAGTGGCTCAGTGATCAGCTGAATTGCCGGTATGTTGCCGGCGTGGTTCTTGATGGATCTACCCGATTTGGCGCAAAGAGCATCACGTGCAAAACCAAACCCTGCTTCCGCTGACTCAACGCCGTCACGTCGACCGCTCCAGTCAATCTGAGTCCCTGCAGCCAAAGGGGCGGAAAGGCTCTTCCGCAGTCGCATGTGTCCAGGTGTTGAAAGAAGTTGTATTTGTTGAGCTATGTAGGATGTGCGAATCAAGATGATGATAGGGTAGTAGTACAACGAATGAAATACAAATACATGATGGGTAGTGGGGTATCAATTGGTTGCAAAGTGAGATGGATAGATATGTGAGATATCGAAAGCGAATGCAGGACAACGTAAGGTCATTAATAGATAGAATAGAAAGGCAAAGGGCCGGCTAGTGAGACCTCTTCCGGTACTGCCCGCTAGCTGAACCCGCGTATGGGACAACCGACGTCGATTGACTGCCCTCCGCGCCAGGAGCCATCCTCTCCAAGGCCCTCAAGCACTCAAGCATGTTTGGCCTCCGCTCTTGAGGAACTGCCCAGCATGCATCGAGCAAGGTCCAGAAGTCTGCCGTGCTGCCAACCTGGACCTTGCATTTAGAGCGCGAGTTACGAGGTCTGGGGGAGATGGAACGAAGGATGTCAAGTATGACAGCATGGTCGTTGGATCTGTGTGCGTAAGGCAGTTCGTCGGTGGCGACTTCCAAGCAGACAGCGGCGAAGGCGTATACGTCGCTCATGGTTGTAATGGTAGGGCCACGCCTTCGCCTTCTGCGAGTGTCCTCCGTCGAGTCGCCGTCGCTATTGTCCCCATCCAGGAATTCATCGTCGTTAACGAGCGCCACAATCAGCTCGGGGGCCATCCACCTTGTCGAGCCAGCAAATACGGAGGTTCCTCTCCCACCGCAAGCGGTTCCGGGAGGCGTGTTCTCTTCGTCTGAGCAAGCTTGGGAAACTTCCTCCATGACTTTGGAAAGACCAAAGTCTGTGATGATGGCGTATCCGTGAACGTCAATGAGAATGTTTCCGCCCTTGAGGTCTCCGTGAACGATAGGCGGGCTGTGGGCGTGTAGATGGTTCACGCCAGACGCGATCTGAACGAGCTGCATGGAATAGCAAGTTAGATGACTGAATTCGAAGGCGCGAAGGGATGGATATACATACCAGTTTCAGACGGTCGGCATCGGGTGCGACTTTGAGATAGTCGCAGATAACGCCATTGAGGTACCAGGGCGAAACCATACCAAAACTGCTGGAGCTCTGTACGATGCCGAAGAACTGACTAACGTTGCGATGGCATAGTTTGTGCCACGTAGAGACTTCAGCTTGAATTCGCTGTAAAATCATCGGTCATTGCTTAGTGGCTAACCATCACTGAAGATGTACGCACCCGAATGAGACGCTCCTTGACGTTCTGCACCATGACCGATCTAAGGAACTTCACTGCAACTAATCGCTCCCTCCTCTCCATCGGATCCTGCCATTTGCCTTTCCACACATCCGAGAAGGTGCCAAAGCCTACGGCCCAAGATCCTTCTAGCGTCACTTGGTCGGTCAAGTCGAACACCCTCACACCCTTCTTTCGTGTGCCGCTGTCAGACCGCTCGCGCCTCCTTCTCTCCGCTTCCCAGCCAAGGTCCATCTCGTCTTCGGAGTCGGGTTCAGACTCGTCGGAACTCAGGCCATTACGATCCCGTAAGACGAGTGTCTTAAGAAGCTGTTCCTTGGAGTACTTCTGCCTGCACCGCATCCTCAAACGCGAGTAGTCCTGGTGTTCGTTGATCCACCGGAACTCGTCGTAACTCTTGAGTGAGCATACGATGCATTTGAGTGAAGAGAAGACGAGATGGTTCGGGTAGGTTTGAAGGATCATGCTGTTCCGCATGTGCACGTCAATCATCCCCTCAAGACCGACGGGGATGGAGATCATGGTGTGTGTGGCGTTCAGGAGAGGCGAAAGAGGGTCGGCTGGTGACGTCCCAAGGAGGTATAGAGAAACGAAGGGGTTGATGGGGAAGAAGAAATCGCATGAATCGCTGTACAACAGGGGTCAGAAGGATCGTATGGTAAAGCTGCGCACAGAAACTTACGGATCCTCATCAAACCCTTCGTCGAGAGACCCATAGCAGGTCTCCGAGACGATGTACTCTTCCTTCCCGGTTTCCCTCTCCTCCTTCACAACTCCTAGACACATCTCCGCCTCCAGCATCCTCCAACAGTAACAGTCCATCACTTCATGGAAGAAGTCAACGAACTTGTCCTCCGACCCCTGTACACCAGCGCTCGGCACATGGTCGTACATCCTCTGGCTCTCTCTCCTGTCGTTCCCATGCAGGAAGTCGATGAAAGCGCGTAACACGTATCGACGTTGCATCTGGACGACAAACGTCTTGTACGCTGGATAGATGTTGCCATCTTCTTCCCGGCGCTCAAGGTCGGACGCGAGTTTGCGCACAATGTTCGCGTAGCCCGCGCTGTTGCGGAACCGGAGGAAGACGAGGAAGCGTCTGATCTTCGCCCAGTTTGCAAGGGAAAGGGTGGCAAATTTGATTTCGGGGTCGAAGGTGAATTGAGCTGGGGCTTTCGAAGTGGACGGACACGATTCAGAGAGGATGTCTTTGCCAGAAAGTTGGTGGAGAACCGTGCGCAGATGCATAATCACGTCGTCTTCAAGGGAATGGAATAAACGCTCAGCTTCTGCCAGAACGCGAGATGTCTCCACGTCGATCTTCACGCTAAGAGCATCCTTGTAATGTGCATCGAGGTAGAATCCCTGGAAGAGATGTGCCGGGGTGTCTGGAATATGGTGCACTTCATCCAACTGGTTATCGTAGACGTTGTATACATGGAGTCGGTTGCCTTGACCGCGAGGAGGCGAACTAGAAGAAATCATCAGGATAGAAGAATCAAATTTCCTGTAATGATATACGCCCCATAGGGCGCTAATCATCGTTGAACAGCACCCACCTTCCTGCAAGCCAGAGCTCTCCAAATACACGGGAAAAGTACGCATCAATATGGTTGTGTGCGATCACGGTCATGACGAGGCCAAAGGTCCTAATGAGCGCGCGCGTTAGCCCCATACGTTTGCAGAATACCTAGATGAGGCAGCACTTACGGGTATGATAAGGAATGCAGACAGCCAACAGCTCAACAGCCATGAGTTTGGTTCTTTCCGACCTGGGCGCTCAACGGCTTCGAGGGCAAGCCTCAGCGATCTCTAGCAGATATCCTGCGCGCTGGTGTTGCGCGCGCCGATGTGGGAGTCGATACAGGAGGGTTGAGATCGAGAGCTGTCACAGCGCNGCGTAGGAGAGTGGTGGGGCGAGGGAAAGGATAAGGCGGGGCGTGTTCACATTGCAGTGCATGGTTCTTTAAAGGAAACTGTCAATGATCCACGAGCGACGATACGATGTGACATTGGCCGGCACGCGCTGCGGCGGTACGTCATGANACCTGCATAGCTTTTGCTGTTGCTGNACTTNCTGTCGTGATTTGGGACTCCATTGGGACTTACCTTCTCTTTTCGTTGCAAACTCGGCGANTGCATGTCCGTAACCCCTTGGCACAAANNAGAGACAAAACTTAAGGCACGNCTCCNTTGAATCGGTGCGGATATACTTCGCGTTACTGGACGTGAAGTTAATCTAAATGTGTGATAGGCGTCGTCATCGCAGAATCCGAGTACACTGTGGAGTCGGAAGTAGCGTAACATACACCTTCTTGAAGTCTAGAATCTGAGTAAATCTAGACCTTGAGAAGCTTCAGCACTTGTTCTTTGAATAAACGTAGCATGCGCCTTATTATTACGCGATTCGGTCATGACGTATCCAACTTTGGACAAACATAACCGTCGACTTCCCAAGCTTGCGACGAGATGAAGTTGGCGGCCTGACGCGTGAAAATGTATGCATGCTGGGATGAGAGCTTCGTGACGGAGGCTTGGGGGCAGTCCTGATATCAGTGGCAGTCAACGTCATGANCGGTCAGAGTGAGCGACTCGGGCGTGTTGGTTCGCAAGGCGCTGTTTGGGTTTGCGGTCCAGATCCATGATATCACACGGGCGCTTAACACGGAGCGACGATTATCTTGATCAGCTTGTCATGGTTCCTGAAGAGATAGGCCTGGGCTCGATATTAGTCCGACAGAAGAGCATCAAGAGCATACGATTCGTACTCACAACAGCATTAACGGAACACATTTCGTTCAGTTACACACCACTATCTTTCTCCTTTCGTCGATTCAGCATCCACTACTCTTGCACGCGCCCTGCGCTCCTCTTTCGCCGCTTCTGCCTCCGTGTCCAGCTGAGCAGGTAGGCTCGGATCTGGCAAAGGTGGAGGTGGAGCAGGCGGCTCTGAAGGGGCTGGAGCCTCGGAATGGACATGGGAGGACACCTCCGCGTCTTCGTCCAAGTCACTATCGCTGTCGCTCCCATATCCCGCAATCCCACCAAGACCGGCAGCGGATTTAGAGTTAGCTGCAACTTCTTCGTCCTTGGTAGCTTTGATTTCGGCCTTGGTTTGGAGCCAAGAGGTGTGCCAGCGGCCTCCTTCTCGGAGGAAAGAGAACCGTTCATCCGCTCCATGATTTGCAAGTATACGCATCTCTAACTGGGCTGGGTTGGCAGCAGATATCAGATGAGCTGCTGTTCGCCTCATCAAGACAAGAGCTTCTTCCGTGGGCTGCGCGACATGAATGACTATAGGTGTACAAAGATGATGGACTACACACCTCTCCGTCATCCCGTTCATCGTCATTTCCTTGCATATCTTCCTCCTCCCGCTCTTTGAGGCGCCTCTCGTAGGCTTCATCCAGAAATCTCCGCCTTTTCACTCTGTGGTAATTATCGATCTCCTCCTGATTGAGGAAGAACGTCTCTTGGCTATCTTCCGGGAAATCCGACCAAGTTGAGGATGTTGGTGAGGGTGGCTGGATGTCTTGACCCGCCTCAAGTGATAAGAGCGTGAATGAATCCAGTAGTAGTCGCGCATCATATCTAGGCTCAAACATTAGCTTCATAGCATTGGAAGCAACAGAAAACGGCGATTTTCATACATCAGTCGGCGCTTGGAACAGGTTTATTCGTATTGGGCAGTACGAGAGCGAAAACAAGAGTAGTAACGCTTAGGGAGTTCACGTACCGGTCTACCCAGACTTCCTGTGCCCCCACAGGTCCTCNGACCTGGCTTGNNTCCCGTTGACGCACTACGATCCGCTCAGAGAAAACACATTATCCTCGTCACCACCCCACCCAGCAGTGGAACCGGCATTCATCTCGAGCTTGATGAGGGCAGTTCTGGGCCCAGGTCTACCTTGGGCATCCACCTCAAGCGACTGCGCTCTGAGCTTCCCTTCAACTCCATGCACAACGTCCGCTTCGTGAGCTTGGATATGTAAGACTGCCAACGCTCTCTGACGGTCCTGGTACTGCTCTTCGTAGTTCTGGTAGCCTCCACCCTCATATTGGTTGTGTCTCTTGCGNTTCCACTGAGAGCCTGAGCGATTCATGGAGAGAGATGATGGTGGTTCAGGTTCAAGAAGAGTTTGATGGCATACGCGATCACGCTTTGGNCTCAAACTGCCATGACGGCCGCAGCACTCATCGGACAAGGTCAAGAAACCATGAACATCTACTCTCTATCCCAANTCCAAGAACCCAAATTACNACTCTATATGCCTAGAAGAAAGCGATGGGATTAGGCTCAGTCCCAGTGATCTCNTGCAGCACATCCCAATGTTCGACGATGCAGTTCCCCCTGAACTTGAAGTAGTCCGCGACAGCAAACGTNATATCGGGCTGTTCCATCCTATAGTGCATGATTCCGTAGCCTTGACCGCTGAAGATGGTGAGGTGGTCTGTCTTGATTCCAGANGCGAAGCTNTCNGAGAGGAACTGGATGGCNAANTCACGACCCTGTTCGGCGAACGGGTTGTGTTGCTTGTACTCCCTGAGATTCAGGTAAGTTTCTATGTCAACCTCATGGAGCATATGGTTTCANAACATACCCAGGGACGTAGCGGTTGAACGCGGTGAGGACATCNTGCTTCACGACGAAGAGGTTGGCAAAGTCTGCCAGTGCTTCATANTGCAGCTTNGCAAGGTCGCCCTTGGCCTTNTAGTCGCACACCTTGGGTGGCTTGGGCTTCCCAGCCGCCGTCGTGTCGACNTCAGCGTCGCGGGCGATGTTGGCTGCTAACGCAGAGACGGAGAGCAAGAGAACAGCGAGGTANGANGTGAAGAAGCGCATGGTGGTGTTNGTCNACGACTCGGGCTGGGGTGGTACGTTGGGTNCTGGGGGGCTTGGGNGGGGGCNGGAAAGCAACCTGAAGAACCTCTCNTTCGACGCGTGCACCNATGATTTATAGCGCTTAGCTCTGGNNGTGGGCCNTCGTTCCCCTCCCGACAGATCAGCATCTTACGACAAGATTGTATACATTGGCCGTTATACTCCCACCAGNCTGACAGTTCCGGTACCTCTGCAGACTGCCGTGGGTCGATTCGTTCGAAAGCAGTAAGTATTTCGTGCATGGGATCAGCGTGTTCACNCTAAGGCACAAACTGAATCTATGCCTCGTTTACAGGCCGCCCACANNNCGGGGACNTCGNACCGCANGGATCGGGGNCAAGGGAGTATNAGCGCTNAAGAGGAATCATTAACTTCTTCGCCGGAGAAANCGCTCGAGCGCAGTCCAAGAAGCTGGGCTAACTATGGTCGTTTGGCTTCCCCTTCTCTGAGCCGGAAGCATCGGCGGAACATCCTACATCGAGACGAGGGACCTACATAGCCGTAAGGCAACACTTTCTCACTGTGGAAGCCAATCAGGCGCATCATACCTTGCCGCGCAGCAGGAACTGAATGGGCGCAGTGTGGGCTCATGTATAACATTCAGGTACGCGAGGAGGGATGACAGTTTAACCGTGAAGGCTCTAAAGCAATTCAGGTCCCAAGAGGACGCCTTGAACAGGGAGATTAAGTCCGGACGGCCGACTTGTCGCTCCAACTCGTAATGGGTCTCCTGGGCACATTCCTTTCTCGTCTCTATCCTTGTGACTTTGGAATGCTTTTCTAGGGAGCACAGCTACCATTTGGTCGACGTCCGTTGTACATGGGCGGCGATCGTCCTTCAGACTTCGGAGTCCGGACTTCATGAAAGCAAGGGCTACTGCGAGTTGGACTTGGGGTTCGGCGAAAGTGCACACCTCTCGGATTGAAACCTATGTAGACCAACGAAAAGAAAATGACCTTCGACTGGCTTCGTCGCATCGGAAAAGAATAAACACGAACCGCATTGAACGGATGGAGTGCGTTCCGAAATCCGTGCTGGATTGCGAGCGAGGGCTGGAATACATAGCATAGCAGTATGCACATCCTTCTATACCTGAAATAATACGCGAAATGACACTCTTACACCGAAGTAATGGTCTGAATCGAATCAATCGACCAGTCACAGAGTGCTTCAACGGTGAACGAGCACAAGGATGAACTTGACCCAGATTGAACGGATGACTTTGAGCAAGCATTTTTCACGCAGTTTTATTTGCATGTTTTGCTGCGATTGAGCTGAGACTTTGCCCAAACACAGCCGCTAGGCTCTGGAAGTAAAATAGAGATGGCTTCCCACTTCCAAGCCTCCAGGGAAGCAAAAGGTTATGAACCCGACCCGATTTGAACGGATGACCTTGTGGAGGCAGGGATATTGGATTGCTGGAATCACATGCTCTACCAGCTGAGCTACGGGTCCACGTGCTCTGAAATTCGCACTGGGCATCTCAAGCAAGAGAGGAGACCCGACACCCACCAACGGCGTCAAAGACGTCGTGCCACGCACAAAAATCTTGGTCGACTGGCAGGGGAGGAAGGGAGTATGCCCTACTCCTACTGAGTCACTGTGAGGTAGGCGGGTCTGAGGCTTGCCAGAAGCCTCTGACGGTAGGCCATGCGGCCAATCTCATCCTTTCTTTGCTCATGGGGATCGTTGTCGGGGTTCGGTGAATGGGAGGCGCGTAGTTTGTGGAAGAAACGACGTGTTTGGGGAAGAGCGATGATCCCATAGTTAGACGTCGCGTCGCATCCAGGTATTAATTGATTAGCGTCGATAGTCACAGTACGAACTGTACCGCGAAACCATTGTGGTTGGGCTCGAATATATGTGGATGAACCGACTTACACTGGGCATATGCTGTGGTGCGGTGGCCTCTTGTGGTTGTGGTAGAAATAGAAGCTTGAAGCCACTATGCGACGCGACCGACGCGTTCGTGACACGATTCATAGTGTGGTGTCCACTGAAAGATCAGAGATCAGTGCAGGTAATAATATCACGTTAGTCTGAGTAGGTCACATTGTAGGACGGGAGTCGCT
Source organism: Coprinellus aureogranulatus (assembly GCA_027627275.1). Taxonomy (NCBI): domain Eukaryota; kingdom Fungi; phylum Basidiomycota; class Agaricomycetes; order Agaricales; family Psathyrellaceae; genus Coprinellus; species Coprinellus aureogranulatus. Next base: position 21,215 of record JANDKE010000052.1, on the reverse strand, counting down.
TTGACGAGCTACCCTCCATGACAAGCCGCAACATGAGCTCCCTGAGCAAGCCCCGGAACGGTCGTATCCTGATCTTGGTAACTCATTGACCGGAAAAGAATGAACGAGACCCACTGCCCCAGGCCCCAGTGTATTCACAGCAGCACCGTCTCAGGGACGAGCACGAGGCTATGGCGTGAGTAAAGCCAGGAAAAACGCACAAGTTGGGGAATGCTTTCGACTGCTGGGGGCATTATGATATCGTTAAAGTACAGCCTCTGAGGCGTGGAGAATATACATTTGCGGAACTTGGGCGTTGGAAGAGTCGAGATGGAACTCAGGACAAAGGTGCGTGCGTTTCTCAGAAATTTCTTCCTCCGCCAACCTGCTCTTCGTATTAGTATCCTGGACCCGCATTAAAGATTTGGACACGCACCTGCATTAGGAAGGCATCTATCTGGTCTCCGTCCTCCAATCCAATCTACAGGCAAAAGGCACGGGCATTAGCTTCCAGGAGAGGAGGAAGGATTGCCACAGACGCACCGAAGCGGGTGTATCATCCCTTTGAATTCTTTGTCCCTCAAAGACGAACTTGAAAGTGCCGGGAGTGACTTCAGGTAGCGACGAGATACTCGTTAGACTAGGTTAACGCGAGAAGGGATGAAGAGAACGCACCACCACCACCACCCAACCGTGGCTGCGAGTCGAGAGCATGTCAACGACCTTTCACAGGAAACGCTTTGGTCCACACACCTCTACACTGTCAAAAATCTTTGCAAACTTCGTGTTTCCTTTGACTTTTACTTGAACATCTATAAACAAACGCGTCAAGACGCGTTCCCCAACGACACAACCGCAAAATGAACCCACTCTGCCCTTCATACTGGATGTTAATGTTAATCTTGGGCTTGACGTCCTCCTCAGGTTCTTGAGACATTTTTGCGGCTATTTAGAGTGTATCAGAGACTCAAAGTCTGTGGTTGAGGGACTCGCAACTGACTGGGGGTGGTGGAAGAGAAAGAAAGTGATCCTCGCGTGTAGCTGTGCTGCTAATTGCCGTCGACGTGCGAACATTCCGCCGGTCCCTGTTGCGCCTCACGCTGCCCCGCACAGGACAGCTCTCCCCATACCCTCATGCAGTGGTGACAGCAATCTACATATGCTCTTCTCTTCCAACTACAAACGGCACTTGTATGGATGGCTAAGCTACGCATTTGCCAGGTACCTACCCTATAGGCTTTGCATTGAAGTTGACTTCAAACTGACCCGACCTGCGTTTAGTGAAGTCTTCGTGATCGTCTCTCTGACACTGTTCCTCCCCATTTGCTTGGAGCAGTTCGCCAGGGACAATGGATACCTTCTACCAGATAAGACTGTGCCTTGTGTGGGAAACGCTCAGGCTCCCGCAGTCGTAGGTGGCCCCGAAGCACGATGTGTAGTGAAATTGGGATGGATGTGGATCGACACGGCGAGTTTCAGGTACGTTCGTCTAGTGCTGCTTTGGAGCATTTGGCTCATGGGCGTCTAGCTTGTACACATACTCTATCTCAGTCGCGTTACAAGCTTTGACCGTCATTTCGATGGGAGGCATTGCGGATCATCGTACGTTCAGGGTACTAGACTGAGAAGTGGACTACGTCCTTACCGTCTCAAAGCTCCCCATAGAAAGCGACTACTCGTGTTCTTTGCACTGCTAGGCTCTATCTCAGCAACCCTCTTCCTTCTCCTACCATCGTCCTCGCCGATATGGCCTGTGTCTGCGCTGCTTGCCATGTTCTCCAACGTCGGGTTCGGCGCTTCAGTGGTGGCAATGAACGCATACCTCCCGACACTTGCGAAGGAAGATCCAGAAGTCCGAAAGTTAGGCGACGAACTGGTCCATTCGACACACCACCACGAGCCCGANGANTCGAGCCGCCGTGATTCTNNNGANCCNTTACTCGGTTCTGCACCNACTCCCAGTGCCGANNTNCAAAGCCAATACGACACCCTTNTATCTTCGACNACCGCACGTATCTCCTCGCATGGCATTGCGTTCGGGTACATGGCNGGNATNGTNCTNNTNGCCGTTGCTCTNGTCCCNGTNACNCTNCTTCANGGAACCACATGGGCGCTNAGNCTGGCGATTGGNCTCAGCGGGNTATGGTGGGCGGTAGGCACAGTTCCCGCAGCNATGTGGCTNCCTTCNGCAGAAGAGTCCGTTNCANTNNTTCATGATGAAGACACGGAGGAGTGGGGNCCTTTGTACCAAGNTGACCNNGACTGGAGCTTTACNAAGGAAGTNGGAGCAGCTTGGGTGAGGCTCGGGAACATGCTTCGCTGGTCCGAGGTGCGCAAGCTTNGGAACACGTTCAAGTACCTCGCCGCGTGGTTCCTTCTTTCAGATGGTATGCACCTCATTCCTTCATACACCTCANCCGTACCTAATATNCTCCAGGGTTNACGACAATNACATCTACAGCCCTCCTATTCGCAAAAACNTCCCTCTCCATGCCCGCATCNTCNNTAATCCTCATCGGNATCCTAACACCCTGNTCTGGGATAATCGGTTCNTTAGTATGGCCACGCCTTCAGAAGAAGCTNGGGTGGAGTAACCTTAAAGTNCTNGTTCTACTCGTTGTGATTGCCAGCCTCATTCCCGCGTATGGATGCTTNGGATTCTTGTTCGAAGGTACTAAATCCACGGACCCAAAGTCGCTTGGAGTGGAGATTAAGTTCGGGGGACTGACGACGCCGGGGGAGATGTATGGGTTGGCTGTNGTATTCGGTACGTGAAANCNCNCNCTNCTNNNGCNNNANTGCTGANTANTNTGTAGGNTCTGTCTACGGCGCATTCCAAGGNTACGCCCGCGCATTCTACGCGGAGCTCATCCCACCTGGGGAAGANGCCCGTTGGTACGGTCTTTTCTCGATTACCGATAAGGTGCGCTTCTCTTCATCATACCCTCTCCTCTGTCTGACCGTTTCCTCTTAGTCTTCCTCCTTCGTAGGTCCCCTCATCGTCGGCTTGATAGCTGACACNACAGGGAACATNAGATATGCGTTCTTTTTCTTGGTTTTCATGATTTGGGCTGCTTTGCCTGCGCTGCTCAGTGTGGACCTCCAAGNGGGTCGTTTGGACGCTCGTAACTACCGATACCAAAGCTCTCACTAGCTAAATATTCACTTATCTCTTCACTTGGACTTTGCTTTCGTATGGACTTGCTCTCGGTTCGAATGNCACCTTTCCTTCAAGAACGCCGACTGGAGTGCATCATTACATGTAGAGTGGCAGTGCTGATAATGAATGGACACGCTCGCGGATTCGCCACGTCGCGCCTTTCTCCTTACCGCCGTCACCCNNATCATGGACTTCCTCCATNCCCAGCTGGCTCTNGTNCAGAAACAGCTATCATGGGTGCAAACTGAGCCTATAAACTGGAAGCTCTATGTCCANGTCTTTTCCTGGACCGTNACGCTCTTCGAGTCCTACCTCTTGTGAGTNNCTCTCNGCGCTTGACGCGTANGTTGNCCGGTANTNAGTGTGTTGNTTGTAGNTTGAGNCANTACCCGTTGTACTCGAAGAAGTCNCCACCAGAGGCTCTGAAGAAGGACTTTGACCAGGCNGCGTTCGATAAGAGCCAGCTGTATGGCAAGGACAAGGCTAAATTCGCGCTGTTCTCTGGNCTGTACAAGCAAACCCTCGATTCTACCCTCCTACAAATTGGATTTTACGCCTGGTCGTGGAANATTGCAGGAAAACTCATTGGAAAGCTAGGATACAGTGCAGAGCANGAGGTGAGTGCAGTGGCACNNATACCCAGNGCCTNTTACGTCGATCTGACCCATCCATNTGNNAGATTACGCAAAGCATAGCNTTNGTNTTCATCCTTTACTTCTTGTCGACGATTCCTACTCTNCCNNTNTCGGTGTACAGCACGTTTGTGTTNGAGGAGAAGCATGGGTTCAANAAGACGACGCCCAAGCTCTTCGCTGCCGATCTTGCCAAGTCGTGGATTGTCGCTTTTGTGTTCGGNGCTCCCTTCNTGGCTATCTTCCTCAAGATCTTCCAGTGGGCTGGTGACCGNTTNGTTCCATGGCTCATGGNTTTCATGTNCGTANCNNNACTNCTTNCNATNTTCTTNCNCCACTNACGATCNATGTAGGATCTCGTTCCAGCTCATCATGGTCATCCTNTACCCNACCGTCATNCANCCNCTCTTCAACAAACTCTCCCCTCTGGCCGACGGCGAACTCCGGAAACGCGTCGAAGCCCTCGCACAGAAGCTNAAGTTCCCNNTGAAGCACCTCTACGAAATCGACGGCTCCAAACGCNNNTCNCACAGNAANGCCTACTTCTTCGGCCTCCCNTGGGCNAAGCACATCGTCATCTTCGATACCCTCATCCANCAAAGCAAGCCCGAAGAAGTNGAGGCNGTCNTNGCACACGAATTGGGNCANTGGTACTTCATGCACCCNACGAAGATGCTGTTGATTTCGCAAGTNCANATNTTCAGCATCCTNGCGCTGTTCCCTGCNTTCCTCCGNGCNCCNCCGCTNCTNGCGTCNTTCGACTTCCCCACCGTCGTCGCCCGGAACCCGCCCACAATCGTCGCGTTCCTCCTCTTCCAAATGATTCTGACACCCATCGAGGCCGTCGTGNNCATCGCTATGAACGCNGTCTCCAGGAAGTTCGAGTTCGAGGCGGATAAGTTCGCNATCGACCTCGAAGACCGTGTACGGGAGACTGGCGGGGAGAAAGAGGCTGAGGGTATGGCGGATATGGGTGATCGCTTGGGGAGGGCGTTGATTAGCCTCCATGTGAAGAACTTGTCGACGGTGTGGGTGGATTGGTTGTACTCGGCGTATCACCATTCGCACCCGACTTTGACGGAGAGGTTGAAGGGCTTGGAGCAGTTCCAGGCGGAAAAGATGAAGAAGCGTCAGTAGGCGCTTTCGCAAAGAGTTTGGATAGTAGAGGGGTAGTGTATGGGTTGTCGATGCAGAATTGGGTGCGCATCGTTTGTTGTTGTATTTATTATATATCCGACCTTCTCCTTACCCTCTAATTGCTGTACGAGGAAATCAACTCTATGTAAAAGCAGGCAAGGTATTTCTCGGTAGGGTATGTATGGGATGCTTCATACGCACGTGGGAGAAGAAGTGCCCAACTCGAACTCGAAGCTGTGCGAGGGAAAACCTTGACTTCGCATTTTTTTCTTCCTTCCACCATGGCGTCCTCGAATTTCTCGAACTCGACCAAGATAACACCTTTATAACAGCAACAAACTACATTAGCCATAGATGGTCCACGGCGTCCACCAAAGGGGCTTTCGAGCGTAAGGCATCGTCCTGAGCTTCCCCTATCGCATTGACTAAACGGATCATCGCACAGATCTCCTCGATTACATCTGCGCCGACGCTATACATAATTCGGATGTGCGCGGCGATGCACCCAAGTGCCATCCACAGACCAGGAAAGCCGTCCAAGAGGAAATCATCAACTGGATCGTCGACGGGGAGGACGACGCACAGCCAAAGACAATCCTATGGCTGAGCGGTCCAGCGGGGGCAGGCAAGACCGCCATAGCAGGCTCGCTAGCGGAGACCTGCGAAGAGAAAGGGCTCCTTGCAGGCAGCTTCTTCTTCTCGTCGTTCTCGACAGAGGAGGGAAGGCGCTCGAAGCGGTGCCTCATAGCGACATTGGTGTACTGCATGTTACAGCACGAAGGCCTGCAACCTCTCCACCCCATCATCCTGTCTATCATCGAACGGGACCCTGCCGTATTCCGGAAGCGTTTGAGGGACCAGCTGAAGGCGCTAGTAATGAGACCATTCCACGAATCTAGAGGCAACCTTGACCTCTCCGCCATCCCAAAGGTCATCATCGTCGACGGGTTGGATGAGGTCGAGGCCGCTAACACCCGCCAGCTTGAAGGCAAACTTGAAGGTCGCGAGAGGAACGAGAGTGATCAACTCGATATCCTCTCCGCCTTACTGGAACTCGCCAAAGACCCCGGAATTCCTTTCAAAATTCTTGTAGTGAGCCGTCCTGAGCGGGTCATACGCGACTTCTTCGACTCGGAGGATGCGAAGCCGGTGACCAGACATATCTTCCTGGACGACAAATACGATCCAGCATCGGATATCACGCTGTACTTCAAAGCCAAGTTTGCCGAGGTTCGCAGGCGCTACAGGTTGCCCTCTTCTTGGCCCACGGAGGAGGCTCTCACTGAGCTGGTGTACAGAGCCTCGGGCCAGTTCGTGTACGCCTCCACCGTCGTGCGATTTATTACTCAGAATGGGCCGATTCCCCCCCAAGAGCGGCTGGAGAGGATTCTTTCGTTACGCCTTCACGGCGGGCAGTCTCACCCCCTGGCGTCGCTGGACGCTCTCTACCTCCACATCCTCATGTCCAGTCCTGACCCCCCTCTCGCGATTCGATGGATTGGAGCATTTTGCAGTGACCTGCATTCAATGCCTGCCTCCTTTGTGCGGAAGTGTTTAGAAGACTATCGGGGCCAAGCAGAACATGTTTTAGAGAACTTGGCATCCTTGATTTACCTCCCACCCATCCACGACAACGCCTCGCGCTACAAGGTGTTCCACAAGTCACTCATCGATTTTCTCTCCTCCGTAAGATGTGACCCAGAACTCCAGTCTGCCTTTCATGACAGTCTCTTTGTCCATCGTCGATTGGCCAATATTCTCAAAGGTAAGTCTATCCATGCTCCTTTCATGCATACGCATGTTCTCAACGAGATTATAGAGAAAAGGCCCGCCGTACCCTTCGAAACGAGTGAACAGCCATTTGGGAATACCTTCATGTGTCAATTTCTAGCATTCCTGGCACGTCTCGACTTCTTCGAGGAGTGGATCGTAGAACCATTTGTATTGGAGGTCCTTGCTACTTGCGACGTCGCCTGGTGGGTGAAGACGGCCATCACCGCATTCGAAAGGGACAACAGTCCATGGGTTGCCAATCAGTTATTGGGTGAGGTGGCTAGACAGCATAGAGCCTCCTTCACTCTATGTAATCTCCTGGACCATATACATATGCGGGTACGTCCACCCTTTGTGTTATGCGGGGGAAATGCTCACAGGCGTCCTCCCATCAGTGCCCTGAGTTCGACGGTTTCCGTAGCTGTGAACCATCGTGCAAACGTTGGAGAAATGGAATACTCCAAGCGTGCGTTGCACTTGGATGGAGGGTGCCGAACGCTGTTGCATGGCTTAGAGGCTGTATGGCGAGTCTCATGATCGCCGAGTGGGTCTGTGATCCAGATGAACTGATGAACGCTCAAACCCTATGGGCCTACTTTCAGCCTCCTGCGACGGATGCCACCCCTCATGTGCCGCTCGGAGGCGTGGACCAAGACTTCGAGTCCTGGTTTACCATGGCAGATCAAATGTACCCCCGCCTCCCCTCGGATTGGAGGCTGTTGTATGGCGAAGAGCTCGCCGAGGGCAAGTCGCCTTATACCGTCCTCCGAGAAACTCTCCAGACGATAAGAAATGAGCTTGGAATCGACATTGAGGACGTCCAGGTTTCAGACCCTTGGCTTTCTCGCATCCAAGTCCCGCCCAGCGAATGACACTATCTCAACCAAGATCCACCTCGGCTTTCGTTGGGATCTGGAATTCGATCTTGACGCTGGGAGTCTGGGAGCAAAAGCCAACGCCGTACGTTGAAGTACCCTTCGATGAGCTTGAAGTCAGTGTACCAACAGGACGAGGTACAAATGGAGTAGAAATACATGTTGCACAAATGAGCAGGAAAGCATTAGTACCGACAACCAACCGATAGCTTTGCAGAGTGTCCAGTTCAAGCGTAGGCAGTCAGGGACAGACGACTCTCGCAATGCGTGAATCTCGTCTATGTATAAGACGAGTACCGTTCCTCCAAGCAGAGGTGCACGTGAAGCTAAAGTTGGGAATAGCATTAATCGCCCCAGACGATGCTGTGCGGGCCATACGCTCGTTCCTTCTTACATACCACTATGTCGTCCTCATACTTCTCCCATTCGACGAATTGTCTCCAGGATAATACCTTCATAACAGCAACTAACTATATTAATCAGCCAGGGTCTGCTAAAGGACCTTTTGAGCGTCAGCTATTGTCTGCTATACCTTCCCAACCACGATTACTTACCTCGCAACTGACAGATCTCCTGGGTAACATCTGCGCCGACGCCATTCACAACTCGGACGCACGCTGCGACGCACCGAAATGTCACCCGCAGACCAGGAAGGCAGTCCAAGGGGAAATTATCAACTGGATGATCGATGGGGAGGACGATGCAGAGCCGAAGACGATACTGTGGTTGAGCGGTCCAGCAGGGGCAGGCAAGACCGCCATAGCAGGCTCGCTAGCGGAGACATGCGAGGACAAAAGCCTCCTTGCAGGAAGCTTCTTCTTCTCATCGTTCTCGACAGAGGAGGAAAGGCGCTCGAAGCGGTGCCTCGTTGCGACGCTGGTGTACTGCATGCTACAGCATGAAGGCATGCAACCTCTCCGCCCCGTCATCCTGTCTATCATCGAACGGGATCCTGCCATCTTCCGGAAGCGTCTACAGGACCAGCTGAAGGCGCTCGTAATGAGACCGTTCCAAAATATTACAGGCGATCTTAGCGTGTCGTCCATCCCCAAAGTTATAATCGTCGACGGGTTAGACGAGGTCGAAGCCGCGGATTCCCGCCAGCTTGAAGATAAGCTTGAAGCTCGCGAGAGAAACGAAAGTGACCAACTCGATATCCTCTCCGCCCTACTGGAGGTCGCCAAGCATCCCAGTGTCCCCTTCCGAATTGTCGTAGTGAGCCGCCCTGAGCGTGCCATACGCGATTTCTTCGACTCGGAGGACGCGAAGGTGGTGACCAGGCATATCTTCCTGGACGACAAATATAACCCAGCGTCGGACATCATGCTGTACCTGAAAGCCAAATTTGCGGAGGTTCGCAGACGCTACAGGCTGCCCCCCTCTTGGCCCACGGAGAAGGCTCTCACCGAGCTAGTGAACAGAGCCTCGGGCCAGTTCGTGTACGCCTCCACCGTCGTGCGATTTAACACTCAGAATGGAACAATACCCCCTCAAGAGCGATTGGAGAGGATCCTGTCCTTACGTCTTCACGGCGGACAGTCGCATCCCCTGGCGTCGTTGGACGCTCTTTACCTCCACATCCTCATGTCCAGTCCCGATCCTCCTCTCGCCGCTCGATGGCTTGGAGTCATCGACTATGGTCTAGGTCCCCTACACGCACCTTTCGTACGGAAGTGTCTGGAGGATTATAGGGGACAGGCGGAACACCTTCTCGAGAACCTGGCATCGTTGGTTCACCTCCCCCCAGCTCAAGATTACTTCTCGCCATATAGGCTCTTTCACAAGTCTCTCAGCGACTTCCTCCAGTCCTCAAGATGTAATGAAGAACTCCGTTCTCCCTTCTTGCACGGCAGGGGTCATTTCGTTCATCGCCGTTTCGCGGACATTCTGAAACGTTCGTTTCTCATACCTGTTTCTGCGAAGATTGCAAGGTCTCACATGAGCTGTAGGGAAAGCACCTGCCGTATCTTTCGAAAGGACAGACTGGCCATGGCACACATTCATGTGCCAATTCTTGGACTGCATGGCGTTCCTCGACTTCTTTAAGACATGGAGTATGGAGCCGACCGCAAAGCAGGTTCTAGCTACTTGCGATGTTGCTTGGTGGGTAGGCGCAACGATCGTTGCATTTATGAGGGCAGAGCGTCCATCCCCTACCAATCCCTCTCCAGATCCAGTGACTGGACTGCACAGAGCCTCCTTGATCCTATGCAAGCTCATGCTTCAAATCCACATGCAGGTAAGCCGCTCGATCACAACCTTTCGTATGCAAGTAAAGGCTGATAGCCTCCAAGCAGTGCCCCAGGTATGATAGCTTCGCAAGCTGCAGTCCGGCGTGCAAACATTGGCGAAGTGGCATCCTTCGAACCTGCGTGCGGTTAGGCTGGAAGGTCCCGAACGCGGTAGCGTTGCTTCGAGGCCGGATGGCGACCCTTTTGCTCGTCGAACTGGTCGCCCCCGCAGGAGAAAAGGGTGTCCTGAAGAAGGCTCAGCAGCCTGTGGGCNTACTTCCAGCCTCCTCCTCAGGTGTCTTCCCCTCCGCNGGAGCCCGCTNNTACNGTAGCCCAAGACTTCGAGNCTTGGTTCACCACGGCAGACCAAATGTACTCCCGTCTCCCCTCAGATTGGAAGGTATCATATCGCCAAGGGCTCGCCGAGGGCCAGTCGCCTTACAACGTACTCCGAGCTACCCTCCAGATGATAGGGAAGGAGCTTGGAATCGACGTTGAGGACGTCGAGGTTACAGACCCCTGGCCTTCCCGCCCCCAAATCTTGTCCAGCGAATCGCACTATCTCAGCCAGGACCCGCCTGCACTCTCCATTTTCATCTGAGATTCGATTGGACGATGAGAGGTGTACGCTTGAAATCCCTTCGATGAGCGTGACAGTCAACGCACCAATATGACCGGGTAGTGAATATGGAATAGGGATACATGTTGTACAAAAGAACAGGAAAGCATTAGTGCCGATAACATTGCAGAAAACGTCCAGTCAAAGCACAAGTAATTATACACAAGCCAAGTNTCATAAATGTCGTCTAGGATCGTCTGCGNACCATTCCTCCTCNCNCCAGCCGCAGTCAAATANGTACGATAACACTNAGNAACGGGNNNTCAGTCCCACAACCCAATGATAGTCATTGCGGCGACACCGCAAAGCATACTCGTCACCGCAACTATCCTCTTCCCTATACTTGGGTGGCTATGTTCGTGGTGATGGTGATGCTCCTGTTGCTCAATCGCGTTGCCTTCGTGCTCGTGTTCGTGACCATGGCCGCCAGGACCGTGGTTGTGGTGTCCCTCGAGGTCCCCAAACACAAAGTCGCCTGCGATCATCTCGACCGTCGCTGCGTATATCAGCATCCCTGCTGATATCGCTGACATGACCCCTTGCACTAGCTTCATGGATGCTGCAAAACGAGCGATTCAGTATGAGATGGGCGAATCAATGGGAAGCACACTCACCTGCATCGTTTGCTCCGTTCCCCCACAGGAACAACCCCAGCACCATGCCAGCAGGTGTGGTCACTGCAAAGAGCAGCAACAAGGTCAACTTGAGCGGGTCTATGGAGCTAAGCCAGCCTCTACTGCTCGTTGACTTGTGAGAATCCTCTCCACCATGTGAAGTCGCCCCGTAATGAGCGTGATTGTGATGGTAGCCACTACTCGATCTCCTGAGGATCCGTCCCCATCCTTTTGAACTACGTTCCGAAGACGATCGACGAGAAGACAAGGGAGTCTTCTGGGACAGCGTTGGGCTAGATGCGTGCTCATCCGAAGGAGTGTCGTTCTCGCGGTGCAGCTCTAAACGCGGTGAAGAGCCTTCCAACCCTCGCAGTTCCGGCCGTGCGAGTGAACTGAGGCCATCTAGCTGGTTCGTTGAAGCGGACACAGGGACGTCGTTACACTCTTCCATAGGTTTCTTTTCCTTGGCCTGGGGCAAGGCAGCGATGCGTACGCCGAGAGATAAGCCCTCGAATATTTGGTGGAATATGATCGCTGTTGTTAGTGATGCTAGAGAACATTTTAGCACGACATAATTCCAGCCCAGGCCAAGGAATACTCACCAAAATCAGCACCAGAAGCAATGGATAGTGTGAGTCCAATCACCAACGAGTGTATCATAATCCCAGCCTGTAGCACAAAGATGCTAACGATTTGCCTCCGTCTCCCAATTCGATGCTTCTCCGTTTGGTGATGGTGCTCATGATGGTGATGACTGTGGTGGTGCTCCTCATTGGTTGGCACGGTGGGCGATCCGGGGATGCACACACAGACGCCGGTCTGGCAGATACAGGCTATGCTCGAGCGTAGCCGGATGATTTTGGGGTGTTGGAGAGGAATGGGAGCATGGTGGAAGGCTCTTCCATTAGCGAAGGTGAGGGTATTACTGGGAGTGGGACAGGGGCTTCCTGTGGAGATGGAGGAGCTGAGGGCTCTGCGTGAAGGTGGTCGACAAACGTCGTTGAGATATCTGTAACCCAGTGAGATTCGTCGGTGAGAGACAAAGGGTGCAACATACATTCAACGAGGAAGATGGTCAATAGAGATCCAAGTCTGCGCTCATGATTAGCCCAAGCTAATAGCAAGGTAAGGAGTACGCACATGATCAATCCTACCCAATTCCCAACATTTCCATACTTCTCCCCGACACTCCTGTCCAGCAACGAGCTGAAGGAATCCGGCAACAAATGGATAAAGGCGGTCGCCAAAAATCACCCCCGTTCCAAAATGCTTGCCAATAAAGAACAGGACGTTGGGTATCCTCACGATCCCAGTTCTGCTCACCGCAGGAAACGAGACCGCGATCATGGATACCGCCAAGATAGTGAACATGACGGTGACCCGCCGGTCTGTGGGCAGCGAGGCCACGACCGCGGTCGACTGGAGGAGTCCGAGTGCATTGAAGACGAGTCTTTTGTCGTTGTTGGCGATGACGGGCATGAGAGAGGGTGGAGAGTGTGGGGTCGCCCATTTTGAGACATTTCCGTGAGGACCGCATCGGTGGCCGACCAAATAGGGGTAAATATTCCGCCCGCTGCCAAGCGCCCAAGAAGACCGTCGGAATCCACATAAAGGGGTGCTTTGTTCTATTCCAGCTTAGGAGGTCTGCGTGATGTGGACTCTGGGCGTAAGCCTTGCATTTTTCGCCTTTGAAATAGACAATCATCCGACCTGTTTGGGGAGGGGACCGGTATCAGCGCGCCTTACTCATTTCCTTTATGCTTCCTCGTTAGTAATCGTGAGCGGCTATACGAGTAAAATCGAGTCAACACCCAGAGAGAAGCCAACTGTGCGCACTCAACTTCTTCAATATGATGGAGGATCACCCCTACGAGTTCGGCCTACCGCTGAGGTACCTGCGAAGCTCTATCGTACAGGTTCCCCAAACGAGAGACTTGTAATAGGGTTGTCGTTCTACATACCTCATAGACCCTTCCATAATAATCGGAGGCTCACTCTCCGTACACCTGCTTATCCCGGGCTCGCGTACGAAGCTTTGAAGGTCATCAGGAACTAGGCGAGGGTCCCAAGCTCAAACTACCCATATCCCGTGGTGTCCCTGTTAAATCATCAAGCAGAGGCTTGAACCGATTAGCTTGTTCATTGATGTGACGCGTCAGCCGTTGAAGCAACCGCTATGCCTGAAGAACCGGAAATGAAAAGCCCATCCGACTTCAAGTGGCAAATTTGTCTGCGGTATATACACCCAGAAAATTGCATCTGAGACTCTGTTAGGCCATGGATCTGTTGAGATATAGTCGTGAGCGCGATGTGTTGTAGGGTCATGGAGGCTCTTGATTGCCCTTCGAATTCAATCCGTCCCATGGAGGCGACATGGAAGTTGCTGCTCAGGAGGGTCGGAGCTCAAAATGGCACCCAAATCGGTACAGGTTTGGTTCGACCAAATACCGAGTTGGCGGAAGCGCCCATCTGGATGCTTCCTTTCCATCTCAAAGTCGTGTTGCTCGGTAGTGTAAGTATTGGGAACGCGCACGATAACAGTGGGCTTGACTCGATGGTGTGTCTCATCCACCATCTCCGTCAGTCCAGGGCCTATGGATCAGTAGCCCTGGCATCTCATTACCACCTCATTACCCCCCCGGGAATCCGGACCACGACGTAATTGTCGTGCTGCGCAAGATACGACTGCAGCAAGCTGCCTGGGTTACGATAGTGACTGAATCGCTTATGACAGCTTACGACTCACCGCAGCGAATACAGATGCTACAATCCAGTACGATCCTCCTATCCCTCTCTTTCTGGTCCTCTGTTGCGTCGTCGAGAAAGCGTTGTGATTTGCGGGTGCAGTCCCTGAAGATGTTGCGAAGATGGGATCAACGAATATGTGACGGGTGCAATGTTGGGGTCTATCCGTCCCTTCTCAATTGCTTTCTCTCTCGCCTCTCGCCTCATGCCCTCAATTGGGGCCCACAACGTGTGCAGCGTGGCCCTGCCTTGAGCTAAATTTGCGTAAAGCTGCTTGCATGCAGGTTTGGCCACACGGTTCGAGCTTGCTTCCAAACCGCAGTGATCATTGCGCCTAACATCCAGGTGAGTGGTTTGACGCCGAAAAGATACTGTTCATGCGGTACTGATAAGTGGTGTTGAACACGCCGTTATAGATTTTTTGCCTTGATTAACGCGACATGGCATCCCAGGTCTACACCCATACCTCCTACTACCAACACCGCCAGCACTATGCTCAATCCTCGATGCCCTCGAGCGGATCCAGTGGCTCCTTCGTCAGTGGCTACCGTGACCAGCAGCACCACGACTCGGCTCGAGGCCTAGTGAACGATTACCAGCCGATCTTCATCCTCCCACACGAAATCCTCTCCCAAATCATGTCCCTGTCCCTCCCCACACTCCCCACCCTCAAACAAGTCATGCAACTAGGCGCCGTCTGCAGGCAGTGGCGCTCCACCGCCTGGACATGCACAGAACTCTGGTTTAGGATATCTCTCAACTTTCAATGGAGCGAATACCAAAAACCCAAACCCCCTATGAACCTACAAGATATCCAGATCCTCCAACAGTGGATCCAACGTGCTGGGCCTACGAGGGCTTTGGAGCTAAGGATCAAGTGCACTGCACTAAGTCTTCTGGTAACGATACGCAAATGCCCGTTCGCCGAACCCACACAGCTACTCAACTTCCTTCGGTACTCCGCACACCGGTTCGAATCTCTCGATCTATGCATGCCATGGGCATGGTACGCGTATTTCCGCGAGCTCCAATTCCTCCAACTCAAAACCCTCCGAATGCGACCGTTCGATAAAGATCCTCGTCCCGGTCCATTCCGAATAAAACCAGGGTTCACCCTGAGTAGCGTTGCGAGTGGTTGGGCTGCCCCAGCGCTCCAGGTCGTCGAGTTGCATGGGATAGAGGTGTCGGCGAATACGCTGCCCTGGGGTCAGCTGCGGTATATCGCGCTCTATGATACGAACGCGGAAGGCGTGCTTGAGGTGCTGCCCTTTTGTAAAAACGCGACAGAGATCAGGGTGACCATCCTCTGGGGTTCATACCACCGCCTCAAAGGCACCCCATCACTCCTCCGCCCCGTACAATCCGACTTACCCCTCCTCGAGCACCTCATGTTGTACGCCGAAGACCCAGGGTTCACCGTCAACGTCCTTTCCGGGATGTTCGCCCCAAAGGTCCAGTGTATCTCGACGAGCATGTATCGCGATAGAGTCGACGGGTTGACGGCTGCGTTCAAGTCGTTTGTGAAGAGATGTAGGTTGAGGAGGTTGGTGTTGGCGGTGAATAGTGATGAGTCGGCGATTGCGGAGTGGGAGATCATGAGGATTTGTGAGAAGGTGAGTAAGCAGACGTTAGTGCCGGTTGAATATAGAGGTCAGTTTGCGATCATGAGTTTCTGGGTGTCCCGAGCGCTGACCTTTTCGGTTTGTAAAGAAACTACACTCAGATAACGACGACACCCTCGAGGCCTTTCCCGTGGAACCAAGCCTCCACACCATTCCTTCCTCCTGTTTTTTCTGTCCTACACTGCATATCATCAAGCTATCGAACCGCATTGCTCTCCTTGTTTTCGTTTTGCATGCTTTCTTCATTGCTCATATCTACGTCCGCGCCACCAGTGCCATACCACTATCAATCTATCTATCGGTATCCATTATTGGGCCGTTATCTCTGATTACATCTAGGGATGGATTGAACATGGTTCCAGCGGAGGCGTGGAACTCCTGAATGAGCTGGTATATCAAAGGCGAACTTCAAATTTATGGTGTCGTACCTCCGTGGGGGAAGATTGAAGGTAGATGGGCAATGCTCAAGCTGCAAGGGGCGGCCACAGTTGGTTGGTATTGGGCGCCTAACTCAGGCTGGACCTGCATAGCCACAGGATCCGAGCTCTTTCCGAACTTCCATCATGGCAAGTTTCTATCTGGCGGTACCCTGCTTTTCTCTTATCCTTTTCGGTCCCAAGGCTATTCCAGGAGCTCCTTCTCGAGGCGTCACAAGGTGCCACATGTACGTCCGCAGAGAAAATACCCCCAAAAGAGCGGTTAAATGAAGAGAAATAATCATGATCAGGAAGAGAAGCGGGCACTGGGTTCCACATTCAGTTTACAGCATCTTACCTGTGCACCCTTGATCTGTTCAGAAAGGCACCATGGGACGCCGCACACCTGCCCTAGGAATAAAAGTAGGCGATTTGGGGGTCATTTTCATCGAATTAATTCCCCGTATCCTGCTGGCACTCTGCTATGTCTGCGGTGACTCCCAAGAAAAGCCATACTGGATGGCACCGTCGCATCCTTCGAGCTCTCGGGAGGACATCGATCTTTTCTGACCTTGGCACTGCATGTTCGCCTGACGATCGCAAGAATCCGCCTGGCGAATCCAAAAGGTCTGGGGATATTGCGACGCAAGCCTCAAAGATTACCCAGGTCTCCCTTCAAAATCAAGACCTCGGCGAGGAAGCTTCCTTCCCGGAGAATAGCACCTCCGGCTCTGAAGAGTCTTCGTACACTGGTGGAGAGACGAGCTCTCCTCGGGTTCCTTGGCGTCCTGATCACAGCGGGCCCTCGATATGTGAGCGGTTCATGACACTCTCTAGTCAACACACAGAACCATGTTCTCGGACCTGTAAACACCATCCACCATGCCGAAAACGTCAATGTCTGGACCAGCGATATCGGTAGTAAGCGCACCTTTCCCTTCCTCTCAGTTCACCATTATGGTACTCAACCTTTGAATGTGATGGTTAGGTTTACGTCCATCTGATACTCTCCCCAAACACCCAGATGTTAGCGGCATTCGAAGCGAATATCTTCCGGGAAGTCGTACGGCCGATGTAACAGCTATCCGAGACTGGATTGAGCGGCCCAGCTCGGAGCTGGTCATGTGGGTCTATGCCCCTGCTGGGCTTGGTAAATCGACCCTTGCCCATCACCTTAAGCAGGAGCTGCGGTCTATAGACCGCCTCGGCGCTGCTCTCTTCATCAGTGCTCTCCCCAACGCCGACTCTTTAGGCCCGGAGACGATCATCCAGACTATCGCAGGCGAGATCGGCCGAACTCATCTAAGAGCTGTGCCGGCTATCGTTGAGGCCATGCATGAATGCAACGCTGCGACGTTGAGGACACAATTGCGAAGATATATCCTAAACCCTCTCCTCTCACTTCGCCTTGACCATCCTTTGGTCATCATCCTTGATGCTGTTGACGAATGGAAGTTCCACCCCGTCTTTGTCAAGGAACTAGCCGCGTTGAACACCCACACACACGCAATTAAATTCATCCTCCTTGGACGCTTGCATCCCAAATCTTCGCCTCGGGCATCTGACTTTCTATGTGTCTCTACGTTCATCTACCCCCTTTGCCCTGCCTCAACAACGGTCATCAGAACCTTCTTCCAGCGCCACCTTACCAACCTTCATTGGGACTTTGGGCGGCAGCCGACCTCGCACGAGTTGCATTGCCTGGCCGAGAAGGCTCAAGGGGTCTTCGCATGGGCGGCAACAGTTTGCTCCATGGTGGCAGACCCCTTCAGCCCAGTCTCTCCTCGCGAATTTCTTGATGCCGCTTTGCAGTCCCGAGGCATCGTTGGAAACAAGCAGCTATTGGCAGAGCTGTACCACAGTGTCATTAAACGCTTATTCCCTAGACCAAGGGATATGGAACAGCTACGCGAGTATCTAGAAGCGGTCACCGCCTTGCAGGAGGCTCTTCCTATCGACGACTTTTCTGGCCTGGTCGGCATGCCCAAACGCCTCATCCAACACATTCAACTGGCGCTAACGGCGTTACAAATTCGATACCCAGGCACAACAGACGCCACTGTGTACCCTGCTCTGAGGCTCTTTCACCTATCTTTCATCGAGTACCTCCAAAGCCCGGCCACCCCTCCTGAACACTCGTTCCCCGTCCCTGCCCGCCAATCTCATGCGTGCCTCGGCGAAGCGTGTCTCAAGGCTGTCTCGAGTCTCGCTCGAGCACCGACAGGTACCGCATACATGTCCCCCCGAAATCTCTACGCCATCACACACTGGGCATTACATACAGCCGTAGGGACGTGCATCTCAACCGAACTTGACTGGACAGGCGAATCACACTACTTCCTTCTGGCGCAAATGCTATCGCTACTGTTCACCAATGGGCAGATGTATTCTTGGTGATAGTGAATGCGGAGCCCATCCCAGGAAATCGAGTTTATGGCGCTGGGGAAACGGGAACGCTGATTAGGGACGTTGCGGATCGTCTGCGTGCCGGGGACTCACCTACCGCGATGTTTCGCATCTCTCTCCTCGAAATTGCTAGCCGCCTTCAGGAGCGCAACTCTAGCAACTGGCGGGAGCTCGGTTGGGCGCACTCCATATATGCCAAGGATACATTCTCAGAAGACCATATCGATCGAGCGGTGAACGCCCACCGCCGAGCAGTGAAAGTAGCAGCCGAAGATGACGACGACGATGAACAATCATCCCGTCTTTACTCGCTTGCCACCGCCCTTGAAACGCGTTTCCGACTTCAGGGCTGCGTCCAAGATCTTGAAGAATCTATTCCTTTGCACAGGAGTGCAGTTTCACTTCGGCCGCCCGGACACCCGGAACGCATCTTGTCCCAAAACAACCTGGCCAATGCTCTCCGAGCCCGATTCGATCAGGTAGGGGCTGTCGAATCGGGCTCGGAAAGCGTGCAGATTCTCAGAGATTATCTCAGATTCTCAAGTATTTTCGAGGGGGGGTTTTTGATCCGAATGTTTACTTGAAATCTCTGGGATTTGGGAAACTTTGGAAAATACCCTCGAATCTTGCGAACTTCAGGAAAATCTACACGCTTTCAAAGGATTCTCGCTGGAGGGCTTTTCCTGATGGTGGAGGAGGCGATATTCATGCTTCGAGAGATCTGTCGAGGCCCCAATAACAATCCCTCGCGGTTTCTTACCAATCTGGCGTGCTGCCTATGCGCTCGTTCTACCGAGCTGGCGGGATGGGCTAGACCTAGAGGAGACGATCTCTTTATACCGTGAAGTGCTTGCCCTGCGCCCACCAGGGCATCCTAACGGCGCTGCATCTTTACACAGCTTAGCGATGTTTCTCGACACCCGATCCGTGTGCGTGGACTCCGCGGCTGACTTGGAAGAGTCGATTTCTCTGAAGCGGGAATCACTCACCCTACGCCCAGAGGGACATCCAGACCGCTGGTCGTCCCTGAACGGCCTCGCATACTCACTGATGTCTCGGTTCGAAAAGGCATGGTATTGTTGAGGACCTCGAAGAGTCGGTCAAGGTCGTGCGAGGTGCGCTTTCCCTGCAGCCAACTGGGCATCCAAGACGATTTTGCACCTTGGACACAGCTGCGCTCTGCCTGCGGTTTCGGCGTGACAATGTCGAAGAATCCCTCTCCACGTCTCGACAGGCAGTTGAACTGCTGCCAGCCAGCGGGGTACACCAACGTTCGGCCCTTGCTACCTATACACTCTGGCCACTGTACATCCTCTTTGCTCATCATCATCAACATCTGGCATCCGAGAAAACACGTACGATAGAAGAGGCTGTGGCAGTTTGCAGTGAGGTGACAATCCTTTCGTGCCTTCCGTACCACTGGAGGCGTCCAACCAAGGCTTCTTGAATTGGAGTCAAAACTGGGGTGGGAGTTGAAGAGTGCGTGAGCTGAGCGATGATGATGACGGTCTGGCGGACATGATAGCAGAGCGACTGCGGTTCTACGAGCGCAAAAACAACTTGAAAGTCCTTCCCGAACGCGTGTCTGTGTACCGTGATAGGGTGTTCGAGGTATGCTTCCTCCATCCTCATGCTTGTACGGCTGGAGACTGGGATACACTCTTCAAGTCTTCAACAAGTACTCTCGTAGCGTGTCCGTACCTTCCGATTTATTTGCCCTGGGGTCAGCTGCGGTATATCGCGCTCTATGATACGAACGCGGAAGGCGCGCTTGAGGTGCTGCCCTTTTGTAAAAACGCGACCGAGATCAAGGTCACCGTTCTCTGGGGTTCATACCACCGCCTCAAAGGCACCCCAACACTCCTCCGCCCCGTACAATCCGACTTACCCCTCCTCGAGCACCTCATGCTGTACGCCGAAGACCCCGGGTTCACCGTCACCGTCCTCTCCGGCTTGTTCGCCCCAAAGGTGCGCACAGTGTATCTCGACGTCTATGTATTGTGATAGAGTCGACGTCTATGTACCGTGATAGAATCGACGGGTTGACGGCTGCGTTCAAGTCGTTTGTGAAGAGGTGTAGGTTGAGGAGGCTTGTACTAAGAGGTGTAGGTTGAGGGGGTTGGTGTTGGCGGTGAATAGCGATGAGGCTCGGCGATTGAGGTGTGGGATGTGAGGAGGATGTGTGAGAAGGTGAGTCGGAGTAAGCAGACGTTGGTTCCTGTTGAGTATAGAGGTCAGTTTGAATGCGATTGTGAGCTTTTGGGTGTTGCGAGCGCTGACCTCGGTTCTACTTTGTGAAGAAACTACCCTCAGATCATGATAGCAATGATGCCCTCGAGGCCTTCCTTGCCCGTGGAACCAAGCCTCCACACCAGGGCTTCCTCCTGTTCTTTCTGTCGTACGCTGCATACCATCAACTTCTGTCTCTGTGCTTCAAGCTATCGATCGAACCACATCGCTCTCAATCTTGTTCTTGTTTTCGTTTTGCATGCTTTCTTCATTGCTCATATGTACATTCCCGCATACATACAACCGCCGTACTACGGTCTACGCTCAATCTATCTTACCATCTACTTATCGGTGCCTATCCATCATTGGGCCGTCACCTTTGATTAGAGTACATGTATCTAGAGGTAGAGGTGGATTTGACATAACATGGCCCTATGCTTCAGCGCTTCAGCGGAGGTGTGCGTGTTCGTATAACGTCCTGAGTTGGTCCTGGGTGGGTCAGTGTCATTACTATATATTCGCGTTTCGCGCTGAGGAAGTTCACCTCTTCCCTACCCCGAGCCTTGAGCTTTTGGAGCAATCGCAAGAGACTAACCACGTCCCGATTTGCCTGTACTGTCCTGTAGGCAATGTGCCCGCACCGCAATGGCCCTCTTTACATAATTGCATCGCAGTTGTACGTTGTACGGCTGGAGACTGGGACTCGGGTACATGCTTGAAGTCTTCAACGTTAACGAGTACTACTCTCGTATACGTAGCGCCTCTGTTTCTCCAGTG